>CM041806.1:60099-160617 GCA_023376895.1 Aspiorhynchus laticeps | reverse complement strand
AAAATATCCAGGTTTGGGCTGTTTGCACTGTGCGATTGATCGTTGTATGACATTATTTCACGAGAACGGAGCTCCTTATGCTTTCAAATCGCTCTCGCGGTACTTTGGTGTCATAGAATGATCGGTGCACAGCTTCAAGAACGAACAAACAAACACCTGCATGTATTTGCATCGCTTTGATCGTTCTCACCTTCTCACGTGCGATACGCCACGATTGGTCAATTATGTACAATACCTGCATGTTATTGGTCAAGCTACTTTGGATGTTTTAGGCAATATAAAAATCCTGGCCAGGACGTGTCCCATATAAATGGTACATATGGCCACCCTACCTATAGCGCCATTTTGGAGAGGATAATGACGTATGCGCGTGCTTTGTTCTGAATGTAAACAACCAGCATGCGCATGCGTTGTTTACGTGCAGGAAAAGCTCGTGTGCATCGTGATACTCTCCAGAATGGCCCTATAGTGTGACATGGAGGAGAAGAATTGTTTAATAAAGTCAGTCTTTATAACATGCACAAAAAGTATTCTAATAGCTTCATAAAATTACGGTTGAACCACTGACACACACATAGACTATTTTAACGATGTCCTTACTATGTTTCTGTGCCTTGATCGTGGTAGTTCCCTTGCTGTATATGGAGGGTCAGAGAGCTCTCGGATTTCATTACAAATATCTTAATCTGTGTTTTACGGGTTTGGAACGACATGAGGGTGAGTAATTAATCAATTAATTTACATTTTTGGGTAAACTTATCCCTTTAAACTTGCTCTAGACTGAAGTCAGTGATAATGTTTTTTGATAATGTTAATGTTCTTTGCTTGCTTAATTTCTGTAGGCCTGTATAATTCTGCTGTAGGCCTAATTAACTATATTCACTATATTTTGCTATAGTAACTTACAATGTTTTTAATAAATTGTGACCATGTTAAATACAAATTCAGCCTCATTAAAAATATTTTATGACCTGACACCCATATCTGGTACTTGCCTAAAATGACGGGTTTATGATGTGTGCAGTTAATAGATTACACTTCGATACTTTTAGCCTTTACCTGTCCCTGGAGTTGGTTCCCTCTCTACCTATGCATCTAGAATAGAAATGGCAGTGATACATGACAGTAAAAATGACTTGAAATAATCCTGAAAGTACCTTGAGATACAGTGTGCCCCTTAAAAGCATAAGTGGCCCCTGTCTGACCCAGTATTTTAACCGTATGATGCATGCATTAAAATGACTAAATCACCAAAAACACTACCCAGTGATTCAATGTAGGTTATTGGTAGTTTGTAGAGAAGTAAAGAAGATTTTAGTATCTATAATGTATAACTATATGTCTATATTTATCTATTTCTCTCTCTCTCTCTCTCTCTCTCTCTCTCTCTCTCTCTCTTATATATATATATATATATATAATGAATGAATGCCTATGCTTTTTATGATTTTTAATTTAGTCATTTTGAATATCAACATTTGTCACATTTAGGCTTTTTAACCCGGGTAAGGGGCCAACTTACTCCATTAGGGACCATCTTACCCCTTTTTAAATATTTTACATTTTGTGCTATAACAACTAAATTAGCAAATGTTTCTATTTTTTTTTTTTTCTTCAGTGTGCTGTTCATTTTGCTTTGTCAGGTCTTGCCAATACTCTGATTTTGGTTTTGACAGAATCAGCATTTAGGATCAGCTCACTCTGCGTCTTGCCCATGTTATTGTCCTATTCATCAAATGCATCAATACTCCTGAAGCTCAGATACAGTAAGCCAATGCTCAGTCCTTCAGTGAAGGAATGGGCCTGAAAAGATTCAGTGTAAATTATTTGAAAGAAAAAAATAAATAAAGAAAAACCTCCAACATTTATCATAAGTATTTTCAAATGATGTGTGGGTAATCTGATATATTGCAGTTTCAAAGCTTTTAAATTGTTCAAACTTGCAAATGTGCAGGCCATTGTCTCATTTATGTCTCTCTTTGGCTTCACCTAGTGGCCAAAAGGCATGAGTGCCATATACTTTGGTTAAAGTGGTGGCACATATAGTTCCTCACATTTATGAGTCTATAAAAGAGAGATCTGAACATACTTTGTTTGACCATGGGATCATGTTGACTGCACAAATACATTAGTTTGAAAATAATAAACATGGTGTAAAAATAATTTTCACTCAGAAATTACTAATAAATTACACAAATAATTACAAAGAAATGGCAAGTAAGGCATTAAATTAAACATGATATTTTGAAGTAGATTTTTTTTTCTTTTTTGTAAAATGAACTACAACAATTTTGGTTTTATATAATGATAATTGTCATCTTAATAAAAATTATTAGTTTAATTGTTGGTTTAATTGTAACATGTTTTTGGAGAATTAGAAGCATTTTTATTTGATTTTTGTACAAGATTCTGTTTGTGGGCTGAGCACATCTGTTGCCAGACAGACCTATATAACAGATTGAGACATCTAGAGGTAATCCTAAAGGGTTTAAACCACTGGTCATACACGTGATTATTATCTTTTTTTCTGGGTTATTCTGGGCAGCAGCAGAAATGATTTGCTCTGACTTACTCTTTCTCTCTCTCCCTGCAGAATCCAGTTAAAGCTTGAGAACTGTCTGTCCAACAAATCAACGGCCTACCTAAAACATCACTGCGAGTCCCCCATCCCTTCCTGTACGCTCAGACAATAATCTGTCATCGGCATAATAAAACATACCCCTCACAGATCAATTTCACTTTATTACATGGAAAAACTGCATAAATACTGTAATATCAAACCTAAATCGTAGGTAATCAGATGAGAGGCAGCAGGGGGAAATTATGTATGGAAATTAATAATGTTTAACAAACAAGACAGTGACTGATGCAGATAATTATGCAGATTTCTCTCTTATTATCCTCCACGATCAGATGAGCTAAAGAAAAACTGCAGGCACTCAAGGTTAAAGGTGCTGCATTGATGAAACAGATGGAGCTTACATCTGGACTATTTTATACTGCATACACCAGAGTAACAAAGAGGTATGATCACAATGTCATTTAAAATTACAGCTGTCAACTGTATTAATGAACCCTGCAAATTGTTCAGACTTTCAGGACTCAGAAATTAATTTTACCTAGAAATGAACTTGAATTTTTAATGAGGAGGTTTAAAATGGAACACTATGGAGTAAAGATAGCAAGACGAGATTTTCTGAACAAGCAGATTTGCATAGTCTTTAATAATCCAATGCAAAACATGATAACATATATACAAATGCATTAGCAAAAACATCAAAATGTTGAAATATAACTTATCTACATTACATAAATTGCAAAGCATCTTAGGTAAATATTAAATAATCATGTGTGGTCATGACATTTGTGCATAGCCATTTCACTTGATGTTGTTAAAAAAAGCCACAAAAGACATTTCTGAATGACCCTGCAAAATGTTTGTAAGTTTACCGCAACCTATAAGAATAACAGCTGTAATGTACAATATCACACATAATATGTAATACAATAATGCATTTCAATCATTAACTTATCCAAATCCTTCACTTTTTAAAAATGTATTAGTTTACTTATTTTCTATTGTAATGCTACAGTCTACAATAGACGTTTATAGGCTGTTAAGACTTCTATAGCAACGTACATAGTTCTATGGGTTGTATATTTGTGCAACAAAAAGTTACAATATCTAAAATTGCATTGTAACAGTTGTCAGATGCATCATCGCATGGCCTGCTCTGGTTTAATTTGGCAGTGAAATTAATATCTCTAAAGGCTAACTGTATCAGAACCCTCTCAATGGAAGAGATTTTATTCATTATACTAAGAGCTGTGAGCCTAAAAAAATCAAGCAATAACACCAAATCAAGGGCACACCACAATACTATCCAACAGTTATTTAATTATTTAATAGTGGAATATTATTCAAATAATTTCTTTACACACTTCATATATATATATATATATATATATATATATATATATATATATATATATATATATATATATATATGTGTGTGTGTGTGTGTGTGTGTATGTATATATATATTTTTCTTTTTCTTTTTTTTAATCTTTTTGTTCATCTTCATACTTTGGCATTGCTTAGCAATATTACAGAATTTATTATTGATTTGATATATTGGCTACCTTACTTCTCCACTAAAGTGTTATAATAATAAAAAGCTAAGTTACTATACCTACTTACATTAATGTCAATCAGGCCGACAAAATATGAATGAGATTATTATTATTTTTTAAAGTTGAGTTACTATAGCTATTTACATTGTTGTCAGTCAGACTTGTTATGTTATCATAAGGCTTCATACCTTGCTGTGTTGGCAAGCTGCATTATGAATGAGCAGTTGCTCCACTATAAGAGTTACTACAGTTTTAAAGGCTCACCTAATTGTAACCATGACCATGAATTCTCTATTCCAGCTCAAATAAGCTTCATTGTGAATCTCCCAGTGTCCCCACTATCTCCACCTCCACCCATGGATGATCGTGGCACAAAGTCTATAGTGGCAGTGTGTTTAATCTGACCTTTGCTCTGACTCCAGAAGAACATAAACACAAAACAGATCGCCACAGAGCTGAGGAAAGAGAGAAATCCCATGGTGGTAGCAATGATGAGGGTTTTTGCATCAAACGGGTAAGGACTTGGCACCCGTGCAGAGGAGTTGGTAGAAGTAGGTAATGAAGTTTCCATCCATCCCTCGTCTGAGAAATATGACGCTGTGTGGTTTTGTGGAAGCCCCTCCACTTGCAGACTCATTGAGATGCTGTCGTTGCCTGCTGCATTAGATGCCGTACATAGATACGTTCCACTGTCCTGTACTTGGGTGTAACGCACCTCCAAGCTCCCATTAGCAAGTACTCGTACTCTCCCGACAGAGCTAAGTGCAGTCTGCTGGGCTGACAGCCAAGTAATAGAAGGCGACGGATAGCCGTCTGCTTTGCAGTCAAACCGTACGCTCGTGCCCTCCACAACACTCACATCCTGCTGCTGGCGGTTCAGAATCTGTGCTTGTCTGCAAGTAAATATAACTGGGAGATCAGCTTCTGAAAAGTCACGAAATGTCTTCTTGTGCTGATTTAGAGGCGAACAGGTGGGTTGGCGGCCATCGAAATCCAGCCGCCGCCGCCGTCGCATGACCCAGAGTAACCTGCAGTCGCAAACCAATGGGTTTCTGTCCAGCCTCAGTGTCTGCAAGTTCCCTACGGAGTGGAAGATGCTTTCTTCCAATGTGGACAGACGATTCGAGGACACATTGAGCAAACGAAAGTGGACCAGACCCCTGAAGGCACCCGGCTCAATACGTAGCAGGTTCCCACCTACCAGGTGCAACTCTTGGAGCCGCAGAAGCTCCCCAAGAAGGTTGCCCTGTATGGAGCTGATGGGGTTGTAGGACAAGTCAAGGTACTGCAGGTAGGTGAGAGGACGCAGCGCAGCATAAGGTACGGCGCTGAGGTTGCAGTTGCTTAAAGTTAAGGTGGTAAGGTTCAGGCCTACCAAGCTGTTGCTATTTAGCGTCTCGAGAGAAGGCCAGTGGAGGATCTGCAAGGTGCGCAGCTGGTGCAGTCGGCGAAAGGCATTGTTGGGCAGGACGCTTATGGTCAGCTTGCGCAGACGCAGCTTGGTCAAGCTCTGAAGTTGCGACAGAGCCTCGGTGGGGATGGAGGTCAAATTGCTGCGGTCCACGTTCAACTCCTTCAGCGCCTGAAGCCCAACAAATGCCCGTTGCGAGACAAACACCAGGTCATTTTCTCCTGCATCAAGCTGCTGTAAATTAATCATGTCCCGAAATGTGTAATCCAGAAAAACCAGGATCTCATTCTCGCTGATATCCAGCTGTAGAAGGTTGGAGAGACCAGAGAAGACCCCAACTGGGAGGATCTTGAGACGGTTGTTCTTAATCCTCAAGTATCGCAGGTTCTTTAGCCCCTGAAATGTTTCCACCTCAATCATGGAGATTATGTTGTCACTTAGGTCCAGGTCCTCTAGCTTTGACAGGCTGGAGAACTGACGCCTGGCCAGCGTTTTCAGCTGGTTTCTTGAAAGATCTAAGTGTTTGGCATTGTTTGGTAACCCCTCAGGCACACCTGTCAGGTGTCTTGAGGAGCAGTTTACTTCCAAAGTGTCAAGGTAACAATTGCATTTCTGTGGGCAGGTGAGGTCTGCAGCCGATAGGTTTATGCACCACAACAGCAGGACTGTCCAAGCTCCCCGCCGGCCACACAGATCCAAGAACATCTTACCTCCTTCCTGCAAAAAAAGAAAAATATGGTCAATGACGTGTCAAATATGAGGAGAAATCTTAAAAAAAAAAAAAAGACAACCCTGTTGAAAAAAAACAGCATATGCTGGTTAGGTAAGTTTTGAAACATGGTAGCTGGTTTGAGCTGGTCCTTAGTTGGTCCTTAGCTGGTCATGAGCTTGTTTAAGCTGGTCATGTGCTGGTCTTAAGCAACTAGCTTCTGCTCAGAACCAGCTCATAACCATCTTATAACCAGCTCAGGACCAGATTAAACCAGCTCATGACCAACTAAGAACCAGTTTAAACCAGCTGCCATGCTTCAAAACATACCTAACCAGCATATGCTGTTTTTTTCAACGGGAAAGTTCTTAGAAATGTAATCTTTGTATTCTTGTTGGTTTTGAAAAACTTGTATGTTATTTTTCAAGCAAAGTTTCAATTTACAATCTACAGTACATGTGGTGCATTTTGTTTGACATTTCTGGCTTTATTTCCTCCAAAATATTCAAATTAACTTGCAGGAAATAAAATAATACTTCTCATAGAAGATGTTACTTTAAGTCATTGTATGTATGAGATGCATTTGCAATTTATAGATATGGACAAAAAAAAATAGTGTTTTGCCATTGATCCAAATGCATCTTGACCAATCACAATGGAACTGTACTAAGTAGTATAGGTATTAATCTACATATACAAGAAGCATTTTCAAGAGCTATAGATGTTTAATGACTGAATCAGAAGACAAGCTTAGTTGCTTTCTCTATAACTATTATTTATGACTAATTTATCAAGGGACTGCTTACCAAGGGACTTTTGTGGTGCCAGTTCTCATAACCAGATGTTTTCAGGTTGGTATCTATGTTGGGCGCAGTGGTTGTTGAAGATGCATTTGGTCACATTTAGATGTTACACTTCCAAAAACCTAAAGACAGAGCGAAGAGAAGAATCAGCACAAAATGATTGATACTGTGTTATGATGATTTGTGCTTACAATCTCTTTAATACTCTGCTTTTAGACAGACCGACTGATCCAGACACAACTGAAGTTGTAAAACAGCTTTTCATCCATTTCTGATGAAATGATCTAGACCTGTTTGGGTGTGAGACTGTCATTTGAATGCGCCGTCATTAGGTAAATAAAAACGACGAGACATGTGACAGCTGCACAGTAACATGCTTATTTTCCTTTCTACTGCTCTAGAGCGTCTGATGTGAGAGGACAGGTGTGCAGGGCACTTTCACTACAGTCCAGCTTAACCTCATGTCACAGGGTACAGGTGCACAGGCCTGGACACAAATTAGGAATTACCCACCCAGCATGGACAGACGTTCAGTTTAATGGACAGAGCTGTGCCAAATGACATCAGACATTCAACAGAACACAACACAACACTGCAATAATACATGCATGGAATCCTGTTTCCACCACAGAATAACAAATATCAAAGGTACTTGTGACTTTATATACATATTTCTGACTTTTTTCTCGCTATTCTGAGACACGATATTAGCTTGAAATTCTCCGAATTTTTTTTTTTTGTAGATATAAAATCACAATTACCTTTATTCTGTGGCAGAAAAAAAAACAGAACTGCATAATGTAAAATCAGAATTCTGAAAAAAAGTCTGAATTTATCATTTATGTATGTATGCAGAAACTGCCTTCCATATAAATGAATTCAGCATACTCACACTGAATCAAGAGTAAGATCTTAACATACATGCACTGAATTAAGAGTAAAACTTTACTAAAAAATGAACTATTACAGCAATATAACCTTACACAACTTGCATTGAACTTGTAATGCGATGGATTGAGATCTGAGATTGAGATTTGTTCTTTCAACAAGTGTCCTCGGTGATTTAGTCTATTTAGATTTGTTCGTTCACTGAATGTTAAATGTCTCCTGCATCTGCTGAAGTCAATGAGCAACACAGGAATCTTTTATTTATCATTATCACACACAGTTTTTATTTATTGCTCGCCTCCGAAAGTCTGTTTCCTTCTTATTCAGTGAACATTTTGCATCATAAAGATGTTTGCTTTAATTTATTATTATAGGGAAACAGCCTCAACACTTCACACATAAACCTCAGAAATGGTGACAATTAAAAAAAACAGTTAAATTAAGCACAAAAATAAGCTTTAAATAAAACATTAGAAAGTAGCAGTGATGACAAAAACAACATAAGGATAAATCAAAAACCACAAACCATGTGAAAACACTTTTTTTATTAGAAAACGCATCTCTAAATTATCACATTAGTAGACCTGTTTTGTAATACTTAAAAAACTACCTAAATTGAAGTTAAATTGCTTAATAAATCATACGTTTACACTGAATTTCAGTAGTCCTTTAATGAATGAAACAAAATGGGTATAAACTCCTACCTTGTCGTGACAAATGATCTCAATTAATGCAGTCCTGCAGTACACCTCTCCCACTGCTTGCTTGCTTATTATAGCCTATTCACATGGGTCTGGGTTTCTCACATCTCCTGTTTACACACAAAGCTTCTATTTTGAACTTGTTCCTTCTGAAACCACTTAAAATGAGGTTGACTTGTTTCCCCGAGTCCAGTGTCGTCCCCTGTCTCTACACAAAGGCCTTATACTGGCCAAATAAGCTGACTCATAATGCTGTACCTAGCGAAAGGAGAGAGAGAGAGTCAATCCTGGCTTGGCTGTTTTGACACCATATTGGTTTTCCACACAGCAGAGAGCCTGGCTTACACAAATTAAAGGTGCGAATCCCTCTCTGTTGACTTGTGAAAGACACAGTACAGCAGGTGTACTAGATCTGGGCATGTAGGTGACAAAACTCATGTTCTGTCTCTTGCTGCTGCCAATTACATTTTCACACTGTCTGACAACTATAAAAATAATATAATACAAAATGTATACACAAATAAAAAATATTTTATACTCTTATTTATTTTAAACCACAAAAATATATTTATATGTAACTTTTTTGTTCATTAACTTATTTGTGGCCCAAACTCAAGAAGATGCATCTTAGTAAAACTTTTGCATAATCGTCTATTCCGACTGTCTACCAGCTTTGGCAATGCTCTTATCTAACAAACAACACTCTGCCAAACACTGAGTGTGCCCTTGTCGATCTGATGCAATGTCATCACAGTTAGCCGGCCTTCACTAAGCTGAACACACACACATTGTGTTGTTTTCTCATATTGGGCCTGACTTTCATACTTTCACGTCAACAATCAAAACTCATCAGAGTCAGACAGGCTTCATTAGGTTACAGTAAATGACATGGACCTTTGCCAGGTACTATAAACAGGGGAGCAAAACCTTTCCTCTGCTGCTGTAGCTGTTCCCCTGACTCCATTAGAAAACCACAACACTTAAAGCCTCTGCAGTCTGACTCCAATTTGCACTTCACTGACTCCAGGCATGCAAATAGGTTTATAACCGTGCTAAAAGAAGTACTATTGAGTTTTAACTGTGTATTTTTGTGCGAAAAGGTCAAGAGAGGGACGTGCCGAGCAAACAGATGAGGGAATCCAGACGTTTTGAAATTAATATTTAACATTAGAGGATATTCACAAAATGCCAGTCAAACCCACAAGAGATTTTATTTTTATCATTATTTTGGCTTATCTTACACTAACCGTGTCTAAACTCGCAGGAACTCTTCAGTGACAATATCAGAGGTCTCTGACCTGCATATTTAGTGTGATCTCTAACCTCTAAGTGCATCCAGGGAATGTACTTCACCTGTCTCTCGGAGCCCGTGCTATTCTCGTCCCAGCCGGGTGAAAACTGCCCAGAGCCGCTCTCCAATCTCCAATTAGAATTCCTCACATCAATTCTTCACAGCAACAATTGCAACTGAGTGAGAAAGAGGCTGTTTATGGCTCCTGGCCCTCCACCCCCGCCACAGAATGCAGTCATGTGAATGAACACAAGTATTAAAAGCTTTCTGAAACAGGTGTTGTTTAGCAATGGGAGATGATGACAGATCTTCTGGACATGGAGTATTTGTTCCCTTCGAGCTTGCCCGGGGAACCGAAAAATAAATATAACAGAGAAGGTGAGGTTCACACTTGGATGCACAAACCACAGATGCTTCCTCAAAATGTTTGTATTTCAAGCCCACAGTGAATTTACAAGACGCTTCTGCTCATCCTTCTGTAATCCACCTTTTGCTGAAAGCCATAAGGATGGAGTTTAAAAGCATCTCTGTTGTGTGTCTGCATGTGTACCATATAATACAAGCATTTATAGTCTCAGCTCCGGTTGATGTGTGACTGATTTTGCTGCTTTAGTCTAAAGGAGTGTGAGAGGAAAATAATCTGACAAGGGTGGCTACAGGCCTGTAACAATCAATTTGTACTGTAAACACCTCAGGCTGTAATGTATGTGTTTTGTGGGTTCGCACATTTTGCAGACACTTTATGCTTTTAATATCAGCTTATAATATCCCTGGGAATCGACAGCAAACAACAGTGCTTAGTACTAAATGAATGATTAAATTATGGTTATCGACTGAGTTGTTTTTTTTTTGTAAATATTGAATATTTAAACGTGTATTTGTTTTTACATTTAGATTATACTTGCCGTCATCTAGCGGTATTACAAATTTTATAAACTGTTTAAATGAAAGCTTTTGCAAATCAGAAAATTAATATCTATTTTTTATGCTGTACATTATAATTTTTGTCCTAAATTCACGTGTAGTATTTAAAATTATTTTTTTTATATTTTTAGCATTTTTTTTATTTAGACAAAACAGTATTGGATTTTAATACTGGATATTTATTTGTTACCAGCCAAAACATCAAAATTATTATCGTAAAGAAACAGTTACCTAAAAGTGAAAATTTGCTGAAAATGTACCCTCAGGCCGAATCCACAATCCATAATAATGCTTTCTACAGTAAAGAAGTGCATTCCCCTGTTGTCCTCTCACATCAAAATCCACCATCATATTTGTTTAGAACTGTTTTCACTTATAAATAGTGTTTTATCTGTGCATATTTCTCTCCTGATTCAGACGAGACAACTTTTTTACTGGAGAAAGCAATATTATGAATAGAGGACTTTCTTTTAGGATTTTAGCCAGAAGCTTGTGAAAGTTTGAAGATAAAAATGTCTTGATGGATTTTTTTTACTATAAACACACAGCTCTTTCACTTCACAAGACATTAATTGATGGACCGGATCATGTGGATTATTTGTGGATTATTGTGATGTTTTTATCAGCTGTTTTGAACTCTCATTCTGACGGCACCCATTCACTGCAGATGATCCATCGGTGAGCATGTGATCTAATGCTAAATCTGTTCTGATGATAAATCTGCTACAGTTGCATGAACATTATTTAGTTTTGCCTAAGAAAGCATAAATAAAACTTTGTAAATTATAGACAAATAATTACTGTAGGTATTGGTCACAGAAAAGTATCTAAAATGTTGTATATGTTGTGTCTGTTTTACTCAAACAAACAAATATGAATGTTCATGCTTCTTTGTTTTTCATGATTATGTGGAGCAGCTGAGAGAGGTCACGCTGGGTTTAGATCACAACAGTCTGAAGGACAGATTATGATCATTCAGCTTTGTGCTGGTCACTTTAGTCAGTGCATGTACATTGTATAGCCCAAAGAGAATCAAATATAATGCAAAAGGAAAATATGTGTGGAAAAAAATGAACATGAGATCATCTCACATGTTTCTACTGCCTGCCAGAAAGCAGCACACATATGTCTATCAGTGTTTTAAACTAACTTCAACAGAACTTTTCAAGGACACGCAAGTAAGGTCACCTCAGGCTAAACTGAATGCATTAATGTAACTGGGTCATTGCACATGTGCTCAAGTTCATTGTTAATTTTAGGCATTTTTATGGACAACGGATAACAAACATTTGCATATACGCTGTATAATATAAACCTGTGAAATATTCAGCAGCAAAAAGCACCTGCAATTCAGTAAACATGCTGGTGGGACAGAGATAAATTGTTTGTGAAGGCCCGGATTCAGATTTCATTCCAGTGATGCACTTGTCTTGAAGAAGAGCATATAAATCAAGTCTGAGTCCATTGATTTTATTGTGATTGTGGAGAGGTCACACATATGGATGTGGTTTAGGCTCATATGTCATCTGTGAAAAGCACAGAATCTGCTTCACCCATGTATGTATTAGACGTCCATAGATTTCAATCCATCAATTGAGATTGCAACCCAGTCACGCTGACAGATTGCCTCCCATCCAGGGTCACAGATCCAGCTCTCAATGAAACATCCTTACAGGAAAAACAGCTATTGCTTAGTTAAAAGATAGGTCTGGTCTATTGGGAAATGTCACCAATGAGACCTCTGCATCTGGCTGCGTGTTGTAAAACAGGACACCCATTAGCAGGGTCATATGGTGCCCTGGATAGTTCAGTGTTTAAGCAGTCCTAAATAGGTCCCTTTTAGGGCAGCAGGATTACACAAAGAACCAGGATGATGCTCACAATGTGAGGCAGACTTATCAGGGCCCCAAATTGCAAATTTAGTCCTGCTGTGATTTATTAAAAAGCAAAACTGGTCAAAACAGGGCATCTGCACATATTCAGTGATAAACTCTGCTCAAAATGACCTCATAGCAGCAGACCTCATGAATCACATGCCGATACATATAAGGGCGTGATGAGAATGTTGAGTGACCAAGCAAAACAAACCAGTGATCAAGTAAGTGCTTTTACCACACCGCCCCATCAACCGGTGATAAATCAGGCCCTGCTGTGCATTAAAACTCTTCTGGTTAAAGTGCTCATCTGGACCGGCCCAAAGCTTGCGCTCCTTTAGCACTGGCTCATGCGGGGCGCGACGGGAATTTGCTGTGCTGCACATCACTGGCGGTGCGGGATGTTGTTTGAAATCTCAGAGAACTTGCACAGATCGATTAGTGCTAATTAAGACATCTATGACTGCCAGGCATCTCAAAAGCCACAGTGACCGTGCGACCTGAGACAGAAAGCCGAACACACCTGGTGCGCACAGTGCAAGCTGACCACTGGGGTCTCAACTACTATATTTAGTTGTATATTTGACTCCTAAAAGAAAGGCTATCAAAGTTATGTGCCTCGGACTGATCTGGCCATGTCAAGTGGGCTTTAATAAACAGTGCAACAGATCTATCTATCTGTCTTTCTATCCATCGATCTATCTATCTATCTATTTATCTATTTATCTATCTATCTATGAGTCAATGACTCTAATCAATGCTTTATCAATTAGTTTGTCTATCAATCAATTAAAATGAATGAATCAACCAACAAATCGTCTGTCATCTATCTATTTATTTTTCAATCTATCTATCTATCTATCTATCTATCTATCTATCGAGTCAGTGAGTCTAATCCATGCTCTGTCAATTAGTCTATCACTCAATGAAAATCAAGGAGTCAATAAATCCATCTATCTATCTATCTATCTATCTATCTATCTATCTATCTATCTATCTATCTATCATCTATCTATCTATCTGTTTATCTGTCTATCAAGCTAGAGTCAATTAGTCTAACCAATGCCTTATCAGATGCTCTCTCAACTAAACTATTTATCTATCTATCTATCTATCTATCTATCTATCTATCTATCTATCTATCTATCTATCTGTCAACTATCTATCTATCTGTTTATCTGTCTATCAAGCTAGAGTCAATTAGTCTAACCAATGCCTTATCAGATGCTCTATCAACTAAACTATTTATCTATCTATCTATCTATCTATCTATCTATCTATCAATCTATATGTCATCTATCTATCTATCTGTTTATCTGTCTATCAAGCTAGAGTCAATTAGTCTAACCAATGCCTTATCAGATGCTCTCTCAACTAAACTATTTATCTATCTATCTATCTATCTATCTATCTATCTATCTGGTAAAATCAATGCTTTCCTATTCAAGTTTTACAAACTAGCTGATATTTTTAGGCAAATTATTTTAATAATATTTTTAAAAGTTTATAAACGAAACAAACGTAAATACATAAAACATTCAAACTGAAAACTAAACTTTATTGTCTGTTTTTTAGCTAAGAATAATTTAATATAGCCTACAACATAGCCTATGTTTTGACATCCATGTCAGGTTGTGACAAAATTAGTTATTTCCAAATTAGTCGTAACTCTGAAGAACTCCAAACAAACATTGTTTTGAAAATAGCCTGCATAAACTATCGCAACAAAAAACACAAAGCGGAACTCACCCGCTTCCCTCACGATATCTGCATGGCAGCGATATCATAGCTCTCTGTCTGTGTCCATCTCGGTTCGCAGTTCCTCACTTCTGCACAATGTCCTCTAACATCGTGCTCAGAAAGACGACGAGCATGTCTTGAGACAAGACCCGAATGTTTTTAATCGCTTTGCTCCTTCATTAATTCCTTCTGTCTACGACACATCCCTCCAGGGTCTTGTAGGATAATTGTAACCTTAATTTAGGTTGGCTGTTCTCCGCACTGACGCTCCTCTAACTTCCAGCTCCCACCTGCCCGGTTCAGTACGAGTGAACATCCCAACCCCAGCGGTTTTAGAGAGCAGATCGGTGTTTACTGGTCTATTCAGCAGAGCTGATGAAGGATAACACCTCGCGAGGGCACTCTGAGAGAATGACAGATATTTGCGCGGCTTGGCCAAATCTCCGGATTTAGGTAAAACAGCAGATGGTTGCCTGAGAGAGACTCGCGGCTTGTAGCGGGAAAACATCTCATAGGACACATGTTTACTTCAGTCGATTTATACGATACAAAGACTCACAGTGTTGAACTAAATGTGACTTTTTGTGGTAAACAGGTTTTAACTGCATTGTATTTGTCGAAAAGAGAACAGTAGGCCTATTGAACACTTTTTATTGAATTTAAGGTAAAATGTTGTATTGTTATCGTAACAATACGGTGACAATATTAGTTACGGAATGGCACAGAATTAGCCATAAAAGTCATTAAAAATCTCATGAATATAATGCAATTCTTACCTAGTAAAACACAATATATGATAATAGCCTACTCTTATGTATTACAATACTTGTAAATACAAGTATTGTCTTGTTAAATACTATTTGTTGCACATTGTTTCAGTATTTTATGAGATAATTCGTTGTTTTCACTTTCAAATATATCTATCTACCTGTAAAAAATAAATGTGCAGTAAAATTACATTGTCATTGTCTTTTAAAATGTAAATTTTAACTTTTATGGGTAAGGTAACTTGCCAATTGTCAGTTAGTTTTTTTTTTTCTGTAGTATTATTATTATATATTTTTTTAACATATTTTTTTTTACAGCATTGGCTAATACAGTGCAATTCAGACTGTGATAAATCACTATTTGTTTTTCATGAGGCTTTGAGTCAGATGTGCAGGCCTGCAACCAAGATCCTCTAATATGCTGACCATGGTCAGATCTCCCAGGAATACTGCAGGACAAAAACAGCTTTTATTAAATAATATTTAAGAACTGTAGCCATTCGCCTTGATTTTAAAATATGCAAAGTTTCACCATCTGTAGAGAAAACAAATGTTACATAACTTGTGTTAAACATCTCTGTGGTTAATCAGACTGTGGCAGCTATTTTAGCCCTCATGCCAGGATGAAAAAAACTCACAATCATTAACATTCAGACTACATATATTCTTAAATAACTTCAGTGCCTTTTAATGGGCATCACACAACATTAACCAGCACTATTAATGTAAAAAAAAAAAAAAAAAAAATCTTATATTTTATTGTCTTTTTGTGTGAGGAGGACATTGCACCCAATGAACCGTAAATGTTAATTCTGGCCCCAGTGTACAAATGAATAACAGAGGTGTGATATTTAGTCTCAAAAACAATGAATCAGGCAAGTCATGCCATAGACACTGCATCCATTTGCTCACAATCATCATAAGGATGTTCCCTAATGGCAACAGATATATTGCCACATGGTTGTTTACTTCTGTTACAACCCGTTGGTAGAGCAAGTCAAATGGAATCAGAGATAGCTGCACTGGAGGAGCACACTTTAGTGGTTTGGGAGAACAGTGACACCCTCCACATTGCCTGTAGGATTTTAATTAAATCTGGCCACTAGAGGGAAAACATTTCAAATGAAGGAAGGGAATGAGAGCAGAAACGTCTCTAATATTGGAAACATTCACCTTTATCCTCATTTAATAGCTCTAAGTTCTTTAAACTTCATGAAAGTAATACATCACAACAAGACTGGCCTATTTTGCCAAACCCTTTGTCATTTCATCGTACTGTAGTCTAGTTACCAGTGATATATCATCTAATGTCGTGTATTAATATAATATAATATAATATAATATCTTTATTTATTTATGCAAAAAAAAAAAAAACTGAGATAAAATACTGGGGCTGAATAGGTTTAAATTGCCGATGTGTGTTGCTGTTGCACATGTTTGTTTCAGAAACTATTTGTCCTTGTGTGTTTGCATGTTCAGCTTAAGCTAGCAATTCTTAAAATATTTTTGAATGTACCATACCTATCTTTAGATATTTATATGTATATTTAGCCTTATATCCATTCATCTATATTAAATATTAAATTATAACCACAGATGTTGCCACTGTCTGATAGTTTGTTTTGGCAGAAAATTCTATAAATTCTATTTCTCATTCAGAGTGTTTTTTTCAGTAACACTTTACTTAAAGCCTTTGTATATAATGCATTATAAAGGGTTATTAAAGTGTATAATGCATTATAATTATTCATAATGTGCATCGTAATAATTATAACCAAATTTAAAATGCATAGGGTAACAATGAATTGATAAGTGTTATAATGTATTAACTGTTGTTACAATTATTCACGTGATTGTACAATGCATTATAAGGTTGTATTAAAACTATTATTTATAATGCATTATACATAAAGGCTTTATGTAAAGTGTACCATTTTCTCTTTTTTTCTAAAATGTCTTCTGCAGAGCTTGGTCTTGGTATAAAGCCAGGAATTGGGATTATTTGCTTTTAGTTTTTTTTTTTCTTCCATGTTGTAAACAAAGCCTCACTGCTGTCATTGTACTGAAATCTACTACATCATTCCCAGCTGAATATTTCTCTCTCTCTATTTTTCTGTGTATCCACTGACACAACAATCTCTTGACCTACCTTTATAAATGCCGTACTGACCTTGGCTTAGAGTAAGACACTGATTTGTATTGGTCAAATCCTGCCGTCACAAACCCTCAGATCCCTGTGCACGTGGCAGATGGGACAGTTTTGAAATTGTGAATGTGCACTTGCTCTTCAAAGACTGGTTGTCACGCTGCAATAATGTATGTTTTGCAAGGCCTCTGTGTCTCAACTCTAGTCCCCAGCATGTGGACATCTGTTCGTCAATGGTGGCGGCATTGGGAAACAGAAACAAGCTCCTGTGATGCGATTTATGAACGATACCTCTGCTTAAGCACTTTTTACTCATAATATAATTAATTAAAATATATAATGTAATATCAAAGTATGAGAATACAAAAATCTTAATTAAAAACTGAAATTAAATATGGAATCACATGCAAATATTTGCTCATGGAATCACGTTGAATGATGTTTAAACAACATCCCAGAATGCACCTCATGAGGCTGGTTGAAAGAAATCCAGAGTGTTAAGCTCATTTAATAGTCTTGATTTGTTAAACGTCTTTCGGTCACCTGCCATTTGTGTTAATTTATAGTTTTGATGACTTTACTATTTCACTAACATGTGAAAAATAGGTATTTAAGTGTGTCCAGACTATGTAGTGTAGTGTAGTGGACATATACAATAGTGCCCACAAAAAAAGGAAGTTTAATGCATGGCTCTGTAGCTCTCAGTCTGAACAATAAACTGTTAAAACTTTGAATCAAAGGTCTCGTGACAGTCATGGGAGCAGACACATGACTGCAGCAAGGCATTCTGGGTTTCTTCAGTTTTGTGGTTAGACTGGAATGTAAAGTAATAGGAAACAGATGTAGAGTTCACTGCTAAAAGCTAGATGAGTAAAGGAGGAGTTTTTTTTTTTTTTTTTTTTGCTGTGTAGTGACTGAGCATTTGACATGCTGGAGCTATTTAAATTTATATCAATACAACGACAATGTATTTAAATTAATACCTGATATTTCATATTTAATCAGGTCCATATGATTGCATCGCAGTGTTTTGTGTTTATTTGAGCATTTGTTTGTAGTGTTAATTCTTTGTTTATTGTACAAAATAATTTCACAACAATTTAATTGTGTTCACACTGACAATATCTGCACTCACAAATTTTAAAAAGAGATACATAAGGCATAATCCTTAATGCTCTAGCAAAAACACACTTGAACACACACACACACACACAATGCTGGTTCTGATCAGGATCAGATGAACGATAAACAAAACAAAAAAATTCTAAAGCATGAATGAGCAGGTGTGTATTACCAAAAAAATGCTTCAATCATTTAATGTATCCGGTCAAAGTCAATCCTTCCTTTTAGGTATTGCAGTTTAATATGTAATAATATCAAATTAATTCCAGTGAACACTGTGTTTTACTGAGAAACTGCAGTAAATGAGATGCACAGTATCTGAAGTAACAAGTAAAAATAATTGTTGAGTTTTGCTGGGGTGTTATTTTATTGACTAGTTTGTACATTTGGTGAATAATGTGCAATACATTGAAATTAATAGCAACTGTGTTCCACAAACAATTTGTGCAAATCTGACTAATCCAATCCCAGTTTTTAAGATTAATACATTTGGGAAACACTTTTTTGTTGTTTCCCATAAACAAAGCTGAATACATTCTTAAATTTAGTGTTCTCAGGCTTGTCACCATGTCAGCAGGCTGTGCTGCTTTTGGCCTGTGATATTTATGGGTTTGCTTGTATGTTTGTGAGTAATCTGCACATAGCAAGAACAACTAACACTAGGGGACTTTCCTCGACATACATTTATATCTTAGTGCTGACCGCATGCCTATACAGTAGACATCATGGGACAATTTTTCACATAGGCGTCATGCAGTGACACACTGCACAGGGAACTCAGGTTGTTGACTAACAAGCAGAAGTGTTCATGACAAGCTAACATGGCCCTAGTAGAACGAAGCTTAGAAAGAGATGCTATATATTGATACCATCAAATCAGTGGAGTTTGAAGTCATATGCCATATGTCCTTTATTTATGCCAGCAAAAAACAGCTGAAAATGTGAGCTGATGAATGTACAGAAGGTTACAGTCTCCAAGATGAGAAAATGTGCATCACTTAATCACATCCGTCCTTTTACAGGATCACAACAAAAAAATCCCTGAAAAGCTGGGTGGACTGTTTCCGTAACCATCTAGCCTGCTCAAAGGTTTAAATGCTAATGAGAATCAATGGCAAGAATCAAAAACTGCTGTCAGTAAGCAATTCCCAAGACTTTAGAGAGAATTTAATCAGTTTTGGAACATAAAGGAAAAGCTGCAGCAAATGCATTATGCAAAACTAATGGTTGTTATGTAAAAATAATGGATGCATAGGAACTTGCTACAGCTTGCAAATTTGTTTTCCTGGCAACTGTATATGCAAATGATTTCACATCATTTAAAGCTGAAAATATTATAAGGTATCTCTAAAATATAATCATTTCTGTTGTTGGTAGTGTTGGTTTTAGTATTTTTAATTTTAATTTCAAATACAAATCTCTTTCCACGACCTTGGTATAAGACACACTATTCCCAACTTCCCACTTTTCCTAAAACTGTAACCTGACTCCTGACATCATCGCTCTGAGCTGGTGTTTAAATGATTCCAGATGAAGCGGGTCTTCCTCCTTTTCCCGCAACAGGAGCAACTTCCTCAAAACTTCAGCATATAAAGAGGTCGTCCACTAACCCAGTTTCATACCATCTTTTGTTCTGAACTTCTGTAAATCATCCAGGTAACCGAGGTTCCTCATCCGCACTCTGTTTTTCTTTTTAACTCGTCTGAAATTGTTTGCATTGTTTATATGTAAAGTGTTGTAAAAGACTGTTTTAATACTGTTTTAATAATTCGAAAAAGTTTTGGGTGCAGCTTTGTTGCAATCACTTTCGCTTTCTTTTTATTCTTCATGAAACCTTTAAAAAGTTTTTTATTTATTTTTAAATATAATAACACGGTAAATTTCTTCTAGCTCATTTCAGAAATCACCACTTAATCTTAATTCTCTGAACTGACTGAATAAGTTTCACTGCGGTGAAGCTTACTCGGTTTTGTTTGTGGTTTACAGTTACACGACACATACGCCGCTGGCGTGTTTACAGTGTGGCTTTACACCTCTGACTGTAGGTCTGTTTATCAGGGCATAATGTCTGCGTTTGGTGGAATCACTCTACTCGTGGTGGTGTGGTGTGGACTAGCTCACACTCTGGAGAATCTCACGCTGGATGAGGCATGGGAGAGCTGGAAACTCACCCACAAGAGGGAGTACAATGGCCTGGTGAGTAACAGACTATGAAGACAATACAATTATATTTGTTTCCTTAGGGTGCCAAAAGTGTTAATGAACTAGATTGGGTTAGTGTTCTCATGAAAAAGCCATCTGTTTCTCCCTTCTCTGGAAAAAAAAAGCTTGTGTATTTATGACTACATTGATTGGAATCTACTGGCTAAGTCCCTTTCTAATAGGGCCTTGCTTTTACATGTACTGTAGCTCAATATATAAAAAAGAAAGACAATCTTACAGCCTTAGGATCTTTATAGAGTTTTAAGTAATAGGTGCAAATTCCACCTAAATCCTCACTTTAAGGTGCCATGCATTATAAAGATTAGATGCATTAAAGAAATAGTTCAACCAAAAAATGAAAATGTGCTGACAATTTACTCACCCATAGGCCATCCAAGATGAATTTGTTTGTTCATTGGAAGAGATTTGGAGAAATTTAGCATTACATAATTTCCTCATCAATGGATTCTCTGCAGTCAATGGGTGCCGTTAGAATGAGTTTATACAGCTGATAAAAACATTACAATAATCATCAAGTAATCCACATGACTCCAGTACAACATTTAACTCTTTGTGAAGCAAATAAATCCATCAAGATATTCTTAACTTCAAAACGTTGCTTCTGGCTAAAATATTATTCTAATTATTATAATGTTCAGGGTCATCATCAGCTGGTGGTTTATAGTTTGAGAACCAAGCACTTGAACCAAGTGTTTACATGTATGTTTTATGGTGGAAGGATGAAGAGTCTATTCGAAGGGTGATTTGGGAGAAGAACATGCTGTTTATTGAAGCCCATAACAAAGAGTACGAACTGGGGATTCATACCTATAATCTGGGCATGAACCATTTTGGAGATATGGTAAGTGCCCTAATTCAATTTTCCGGCAGTAAAATGTTGAATGCATTGTTTTACAAACATTTGCCAGTCTTATATGTTGGAAAACATCTGCATATGTGTGATCCTGCCCTTTTAAGTTTAAGATGTCACAATCTTGCTAAACCTGTTTGCAGAGTATACGTGACAAAAGCAATGTTCCATCAACAACATAACATATGTATTATAAAGGCATGTTTACTGAAACTAGATCCAACTTGATAACATTTTTGAGGGTTGATCAGCTATTTTAATCAAGATTTTTTTTGTCTAATGCTTATCTCTCTGCAGACACTAGAAGAAGTGGCAGAGAAAGTCATGGGACTTCAAATGCCCATGTCCCGGGACCCAACTAACACATTTGTGCCTGATGAAACGGTGGAGAAGTTGCCCAAATCAATTGACTACCGTAAACTGGGATATGTCACTTCTGTCAAGAACCAAGTGAGGAAATAACAAAATATTTCAGTAATATTGCGATAATATTTCCTCATTCTGAGAAACTCTCACACGATCAACCCTATCCTCAACTTGAAGTGCCTTCACACAAATTTCCACAGAAATGAGGGTTACCATCTAATTATGATCCATATCATCTGTTGTTTCAAGCAAACTATAGTTATCACTGTACTTAAGCGCCATCCAGTGGTCAAAAAGACTATTTCTCCACCAGTATGCAAGTGTTTTAGGCTGTCTTCAGTGTTTTTTGTCTCTCGCTCTCCTCAGGGTTCATGCGGCTCATGCTGGGCCTTTAGCTCTGTTGGGGCTTTGGAAGGTCAGCTGAAGAAGACCAAAGGTCAGCTGGTGGACCTCAGTCCTCAGAACCTGGTGGACTGTGTGACTGATAATGATGGCTGTGGTGGAGGATATATGACAAAAGCCTTCAAATACGTCAGTGACAACCAAGGCATCGATTCAGAGGAGAGCTACCCCTATGTTGGAACAGTAAGAGTCAGCCTTATACTAAATGACTCAGAAGGCAAAATGTTTTTGTGTGTGTGTGTTGCTGAACAACATTTTTTTTTTTTCAATGATTCATTTATGTTATTTGGTTAAAATGCAAATTAGGTTTTTCCATTGTTTTGGCACTAGATGCATTCAATGACTATGCCTTTCAAATTACACTGTTATTACTGTTTTTAGATCACTGTTTTGTGAGTGACAAAGTGTGCTTGTTAGGTGACAACTTTTGCTACTCTTATGGAACAATGACTTGATTTGAGACACATATGAAGTATTTTGGTTGTTTTAGTGCATTTTGGATGTGCAAAGCTGCCAGTTGGTAAGGCGATCTGCATGGAGAAAAAGTTAACTAAGTTTTGAGAAATGTGTCCTACTGACTGAAATAAAAGTCACGACAGTCATGATTTTTCCTTTCACTACTGCCCCTGCAGGACCAGCAGTGTGCCTACAACAGCTCAGCGAGAGCAGCCACTTGTAAAAGGTATAAAGAGATTCCTGAGGGTAATGAGAGGGCTCTGACTTCCGCCGTGGCAAAGGTGGGACCTGTGTCAGTGGGTATAGATGCCATGCAGTCCACCTTCCTGTACTACAAAAGCGGTACTTAGCATATCTTTACATCATCTCCAAAGCGTTTTGTTGTTGTTGTTGTTCTGCTGAAATTTTTATAGTGAAGGATAAGATTAAAATCTGGAACCCTACTATGTCCAAAACCCATTTCTAGGTGTATACTATGATCCCAACTGCAACAAGGATGATATCAACCATGCAGTTCTAGCTGTTGGCTACGGAGCCACACCGAAAGGCAAAAAATACTGGATTGTGAAGAACAGGTAAGGAAAATATTCTGGAAGCAGAGCGCATCATTGTTAAAATAATAAATAAATGATTTAATTTAAATAAAAACATAATGATACAAATTAACAATTAATTAAAATGTTAATAAGTGAATATGTTAAAAAAGTACATGTAAATTAAAAACAACACATTCCCCCCCAAAAAGTGTTTCCATGTTGTCATATTCAGCATGTAATAGTGTAAAATTCTCCTGATCCATTTGTTTTTTGTTTCTGTTCTTGAAGTTGGGGTGAAGATTGGGGGAAGAAGGGGTTCGTCCTGATGGCTCGTAACCGTAACAATGCATGTGGCATTGCCAGCCTGGCCAGTTTCCCTGTCATGTGAGAGCTGGAAGCAGGGGGCTCACATGGGACCAAACTTGTCTGCTGCTGACCAATAACAAAAGGGACTGTATAATAACACAATAATCCCCTGGTGGGATCTGATCTTTGAAACACTTGTTTTATGATGTTTTGATTATAAATTACCAAGGTTTTTTGTGACAATATTAAATAAAATGGTTAATTTTAAGTACATCATATTTGGGTAAAAGTATCTTAATGTCATTTTCATAAATGTTTTACTTCAATGAGGCTCAATCATATGTTTATCACACTAACACAGTTAATACCAAGTCAATATCACACCTCTGTACAGAAACGTTATATATAATAAATGACATTCAGAGAATAAAATATCAGTGCCAAACCACCTTTATTTCAAATTCAGAGAACTTGTCCTTAAACCATGGTATCTGCACGTCACGATGTACCTGTGGGTATGAAGACTTTCGTTTTAGTTGTGTTGCGGTGGAAGAGAAAGCAGCCTTTATTTTGGGTAGTTGAAACCAAGAGAAGTCAAGAAAAGAAAACATACTGAACTAAAAACTAAACTGTGTAAGTCTGGGCTGTTTAAACAAAAGTCATGACAGTTTTGTTTTTAGTGGCGTGAAATCATATGACCATAACTGAACCACTTCCCCATTCCCCAGATGAATGACCCAGCTTTACCCTTTTTTTTTCTTGTATCATGTACCCACATCTTCACATTCAATAACTGCCACTTAAAATCTCTGAACTTTGACTTTACATTAAAATTACACTCAAAAACAAACAACTTTACCTTCTTGTAATTACAAATTTATGTTTTACAAATGCAAATGTCAAGTGCTGATTTAAATTGAACTGATTTGTTATATATTTTATTACATACTTAATTTTGTGATGTACAAATAACAAGAAAGTACACTGCAAATGTAAACATATGTAAAAAGAAACATTGTGAGAAATAATTACAAAATGACACAATTACAAAATTGAAGATGATAAATAAAGCCACTATTAGTGCTAAAGAGATGCCTGGTACAAATTACTTTTTTTTCACATTTATTTTATTTCACATTTTTCCAACAGTAATTCAGTCACAGTTAAGTATAGCTTGTCTATAGATACAATTTTACATGTGCAGTGCAAGTGCCTCATTTTCGAGTGTCAGGCCTCTGTAGACTTCTTTGCTCGAGGCCTCTTTATTTCAGAAAGCTTTGCATGGTGTGAAATGTAACCTGACTATTTAAAATGGGCAATGCTGAACACTCCACTTTCGGTTCTGCATGTTTGTTCTGAATGATTGACAGCTGTAGTAGCCAAAATGTCCCACAGAGTTTTTGTTACAAAATATAACCATAGACCACATCAACGTGACATGAACTGATGGATGTTCTGGAATCCACAAAATTATCTTTTCTGAGAGACAAAAGATAATTATCATTTATCACTCCTGTAAGTTCTAATATTAGCCTAACTAATCATTTTAAATGCAGCTATATTATTTCAATCAAAATCAGCACCAGGTCAGCACAAATATTTGTCAAATCATGATGATGACTCATTTTATAAGTGAACAGCAAATGCTTCATTAATGGAAAAATAGGTCATGCTACCAATTGTTCCAGTTCCGCTGTGGTTACGTGGCCTTTATAACTTTTACCCAATGGTAATAAATGTCATTCTTTGCACAACATGTTCATTTAGGACCTAAACCTTGTGGCATATACACTCTCAAAGCCAGATACCAGGCCAGCAGGTGCTTTATATGTCATGTGCTTGCGTGCTTGAGAAGTGTTTAACCACATGATTTCCTCTGGCTGTCTTCCTGTTTCCTGTATACTTTAATATATCATGTAAAAAATAAATAATAATTATGGGTGTAGGTCTCAACTACCACGCTATTATCAAGTATTAGTCTATATATTTTTGTCTAAAATGAAAAATAGTTACTGTGCATCGCTTGAGGATATCTTCCTCCGATGTTTAATATAAATTCCGCTAGATGGCGACCCAAACACAAGATACTGTATGAGAAAGGACGAAGACGAGAAACGTTCTGGTTTCCGATCCGTGTGAAACCTAGTGCCTACATAGACAGCTTCTTGAAATGGAGGTTTATTTCCACTAATCGTAAATGACATCTGTCTTTAACAGTTCAGTTAGCAGTGCAGCTGTGAGCTGCTGCTGGTATTTTCTTTACAGTTACAGAGTAACTTCGCTGGAAAACCCCCATAGGCTGTATTTTTTTTTTAACAATATCAATTTACAAAACTAGGCTATAATTAATCAAAGCCTCGGACACATTTTTAGGTTACTGCAGTTTGCCATGTATCTTACTATTGCATATAATTATTTTTAATATTAATAATAGTATATTTATTTTTATGTTTTATCATTTGATTAATTGACATTTAATTATAAATACTTATATTATTGAACTATTGTATTAATCAAAACATTACATGGTATGATTTTATTCACTACATTAATTACATTTTAGTTACATGTTTATATTTGATTATATTAAATATAGGTTAAATTTTTTTTATGTAGCAGGGCGAAGCAAAAGGTAAGCAAAGACATCTGTGCCATATCACAATAAACAGAGATTAGCACGTGATGGAACAAAATAAAAGCAAAGGAACCAGGAACTCTCAGACGTTCATCATCACCTCCTCTACAGACCAGTGAGACCACCAGAAGTGCAGCTTGAAGAGAGTGCTCAGGTACGAGACATGAGCTCATTTTTGTTTTTGTTGTCGTTCACTTTTATGTGTTTAATCTTTTGCCTCCGTTGTCGGGGTTTCCTCCCCAAAAGTTTCTCTTTCGGTTTTAATTCAGGTGGTGACTGCGGTTTTATGACATTTCCTCAAAGCGATTTAAAAGGTTTCCAGTGTTTTATTACTTGTCTGTAACTTTGGGTTTAAAGTGAAAACCCTCAAAAAATACTTCCATTGTCGTGTGTATGTGTCGTGGAATGAAGGATCAGTTGAATTCGATCAAACACCAGTGTTAGGCTAGTTTAATTTCCGTTTCTTCCTTATTCTGGCCTATGTGTTCTCTTGTTCGGTTTGAGTGTTTACCTTTGAAATTGCCATTTTGCCTCATTACTAATATAAATACTTAAATGTATGGATTTATGAAGTCTTATCACTTATTGGATTTCCTCAAGTTGTACAACACTTGGATGTTTTAACTTCCTTTTTGGTGTACTTCTGTTACTTAATTTTACTCAGAATTTGTTTCCGTTTATAGAAAAATCTGATTTACCGGGTGGTTCATTCAATAGATATGAACATTTATAAAAAAACAAAAAAAACCTATAGATTGGTATACAGAAGGAATTGTGTCAATACTGTGGCTGATTTAGTTGTGATGTTTAGGCCAGCTGTCAACATAATGCAATGAGAATAAATTAGCAGACAAATATTGATGTTTGAATGCATGTCAGTAACTATTGCGAGCCTTTTTCCTCGTCAGGCCATGATGCTCGGGAGCTTGCTGTTTGCCGTGTGTTGTAGCGCAGCACTGGCGCATTTCAACACAAATCTAGACCAGCACTGGGAGTTGTGGAAAAAGACACATAACAAGTTTTACTCCAGTAAGGTGAGTCTATGCATTTCACAAGCATCTTAAGCTCATTTACTTATGGATTTGTTATCATAATGGTGTTTTGATTGTTTTTGTCATGCTAGAATGGTTTCATTACTATAGTTTGAAGTGGTGTTGATGCTATCCATGTATTGGAGTTGTATTGAAATGTCTGTCTTTGAACTGGAAGTATTTACCAAGGATATCTGTAATAAATGCAGTGATAGCAGTCTCACAACAACATATCACATGTGATCCCTGTAATGTGAATGTTGTTTGTTGCAGGTTGAAGACCTGGGCAGAAGGGAGTTGTGGGAGAGAAACATTCACCTTATCACCCTTCACAACCTGGAGGCCTCCATGGGCCTGCATTCATATGACCTGGGCATGAACCACATGGGTGACATGGTGTGTGTGGTTTTTCGTTCATGATTATCTGTATGCAGTAGCTTCCATTTTGCACAAGTTCCAGTTTTGCTTCTGGCATGCATTACAGCTTTATTTTCATAGTTCTGTCGTACATCCTTTTTGACAAGCTCATTTTGACATTTCACCTACAGTCACCAAAATTCATACACATATAGATCTCATCAGCCTGAGCACCTGTGGTGCTGACAGTAAGTGCTCTGCCCAACAGGAACTAAGCTATTTTGGATGATTTTAAAAACGCATGATCTGGAATTTTATATACACATCCTGGGGTTTTCATGCAATTACCTCCAAACTCGGTCAACGTTCTCAAGATACTGAGAATGCAAAATTGTTAAGGTATTTTTTGATATCCTGAATGGTTTGGTCGTGGCGTGACAATACATTTATGGTGGAAATAAGCAAACGGTAAGTGTGTAATTAATTCAGCATGCATTGATTGCAATTTTATCAAACTTCAGCAGTTTGCTGATTGAAGGATGCTGTTTACACTGATGTGACTATTATGAGTGAAAGTTATAGTTCCACCAGCTGGCAACAGGAAGTGTCATTTTCAATATGCTTTGAAATCACCCTTATTTTTACCCAATTTGCTTCAGACTTGATCAGAATAATGCAAAAACACCACAGAAGTAAAACTGTGAAGGGATTCTTGATATCACAAATACTGGTGCCATGGCAATGTTTCAAGCTTTAATATTCTTCTCCTATCTAATCCAATTATTATTATAGGATTCACACCAAACTTTGTCTATGAAAAAACACTGAGGAACCTAAATAGTGAAAAAAATAATTATATCTCAAACAGTGTTGCTATGGTGATCTATTAAAATAAGAATAAGAATCAGAATCAGAAAGAGCTTTTTTGCCAGGTATGTTTACACATACGAGGAATTTGTTTTGGTTACAGAATGACAGTGACAAGACGAGTCAATGGCAAATAAATACATAGAATAGTTTATATGTACTCTACTGCCAATATAGTTTAATATAATTTATCACAAATGTTTCGAATGATTATAATGATCTAGAAGCCTTCTTATAGATCATTAAAAGTTTTATATATCATTCCTTTTCTCTCTCTGTGTGTGTCTGTGTTTGTCACACTCGTGGGTGTGTCAACCATTTCATTGTTGTTCATAACAGCCAGACTGTAAGAGGGTTAAATGCTCATGCCCACTTGACATGCACAGTTCTTCTAAAGCAGGGGTAGGCAACGTCAGTCCTGGAGTGCCGCTCTCCTGTAGAGTTTATCTCCAACCCTAATCAAACACACCTGAACAAGCTAATCAAGGTCTTCAGAATTACTAGGGCTACAGGTAGGTGAGGTTTGGAGCTAAACTCTGCAGGACATCAGCACTCCAGGACCGACGTTGCCTACCCCTGTTCTAAAGTCACCGGAGCTTGGGCCCATCATCACAGTTCGCAGCTATATTTTTAAATGATTTTCTTTACAAGAAATCATTAGCTATTTATTTTATAAATTTTATAATTAGTATCTATAAATGATGCAACTACAACCCAAAATCAGAAAAAGTTGGGACAGTATGGAAAACGCAAATAAAAAAGAAAGTAGTGATTTCTAAATTTACTTTGACTTGTATTTCATTGCAGACAATATGAACACAAAATATTTCATGTTTTGTCTGGTCAACTTCATGTCATTTGTAAATATACATCCTTTCCTGTCATTCAGACCTGCAATTCAACCTGCACATTCCAAAAAAAGTTGGGACAGGAGCAATTTAGGGCTAGTAATGAGGTAAATTGGTTAAATAATGATGTGTTTTGAAACAGTTGATGTCAACGGGTGATTGTAATTATGATTTGGTACAAAAGCAGCATCCAAGAACGGTCTAGTCCTTTAGGAGCAAAGATGGGCCGAGGATCGCCAGTTTGCCAACAAATACGTGAGAAAATTATTGAAATGTTTAAAAACAATGTTCCTCAAAGAAAGATAGGAAGAGATTTGGATATTTCACCTTCAACAGTGCATAACATAATTAAAAGATTCAAGGAATCTGGAGGAATTTCAGTGCGTAAAGGACAAGGGCGCAAGCCTAAGCTGAACAACCGTGATCTCCGATCCCTCAGGCGGCACTGCATCAAGAATCGTCATTCATCTATAAGCGATATCACCACATGGGCTCAGGACTACTTTGGCAAACCTTTGTCAAGTACCACAATACGTAGTTACATCCACAAATGCCAGTTAAAACTGTACTGTGCCAAAAGGAATTCCTATGTTAACAGTGTCCAGAAGTGCCGTCGACTTCTCTGGGCTCGGAGGCATCTGGGATGGACCATCACACAGTGGAAACGTGTACTGTGGTCAGATGAATCAGTATTTCAGGTATTTTTTGGGAGGAATGGACGCCGTGTGCTCCGGACCAAAGAAGAAAAGGATCATCCAGACTGTTACCAGCAACAAGTCCAAAAGCCAGGGTCTGTCATGGTATGGGGCTGTGTCAGTGCCCTTGGCAAAGGTAACTTGCACTTCTGTGATGGCACCATTAATGCTGAAAAGTACATAGAGATTTTGGAGCACAATATGCTGCCTTCAAGAAGACATCTTTTCCAGGGACGTCCATGCATATTTCAACAAGACAATGCAAAACCACATTCTGCACACATTACAAAGTCCTGGCTGCGGAGGAAGAGGGTACGGGTACTTGACTGGCCTGCCTGCAGTCCCGACCTGTCTCCAATTGAGAATGTGTGGCACATTTTGAAGCGCAAAATGTGACAACGAAGACCCCGTACTGTTGCCCACCTTAAGACTTGTTTGCAGGAAGAATGGGACAAAATTACACCTGAAACACTTCATCACTTGGTGTCTTCAGTCCCTAAACGTCTTTTAAGTGTTGTGAAAAGGAATGGCAACATTACAAAGTGGTAAATGCTTTACTGTCCCAACTTTTTTTGGAATGTGTTGCAGGTCTGAATGACAGGAAATGATGTATATTTACAAATGACATGAAGTTGACCAGACAAAACATGAAATATTTTGTTCATATTGTCTGCAATGAAATACAAGTCAAAGTAAATTTAGAAATCACTACTTTCTTTTTTTATTTGCGTTTTCCATACTGTCCCAACTTTTTCTGATTTGGGGTTGTATAATGTTAACTTCATCCTGATTATTTTCCTATTTGTGTCATGTTGATTCACAGACATCAGAGGAGATCCTACAATCATTCGCTACGACTCGTGTCCCTCCTAACTTTAAGAGGCAAACAGCGAATTTTGTGGGCTCTTCTGGGGCTCCTGTCCCAGACTCTCTGGACTGGAGAGAGAAGGGATACGTCTCCAGTGTGAAGATGCAGGTGTGAATGTACTCTTTGACACTATGCTAACTGATATCCACTTAATTAGCTGTGTGTGTTTTTATTTATTTATTTATCTAGCATGAAGACAAATTGTTTATAGCAGTTGGACTGACTATATTTTAAGTTCACCAAAGTAAAATGGCTTGATAGTGTTTCAGATGTTGCTCTTATGGTGTCAAGTGAATTGACCACATTCTCTGTCAGAGAACTTGGCATCTTTTTTTTTTTTTTTTCACTTCCTTCATTTTGTTTGTACAGTCAGTGTTTGAGGGAGTTTATTTCCCCTTTCCTGTAACTTCCTCTATGATGATTTTGAAATTCAGAAACCAGCAACTAAAAACCGATTGGTCCAGAATGCTGTTTCTACAGCTTCACAAGCCATTAACTACTTGTATTTCCTGTTTTAGTAGTTTTATCATGTTTCTCTCTTCTGTCAGGGTGCATGTGGTTCATGTTGGGCATTCAGCGCTGTTGGGGCTCTTGAAGGTCAGCTGATGAAGACCACAGGAAAACTGATCGACCTCAGCCCTCAGAATCTGGTTGACTGTTCCTCCAGTTATGGCAACAAGGGCTGCAATGGCGGTTTTATGAGTTCAGCGTTCCAGTATGTTATTGATAATGGGGGAATAGACTCGGAGTCATCTTACTCTTATGAAGGAGTGGTGAGTTGTGTGTGAGGGTCTGTGTGAAGAAAACTTGCATGTCAAGTAATTATATGGTATAGAATGTTAAGTGCACAAATATTTGGTGTCATGTTAGAAGTGACAAGGCCTGTTACCGCGAAATCTAAGCTATACTAATTCAGGCAGGTCTCTACATTGCTGAAATTACATTTGTCACAGTTTTAAGATAGAGCATGTGTGTTTTTTTATTTTATTTTATATTTAAAAAAACCCTGCAATAATGTAATCCATTATCATTATGGGTCTAATGTGTAATCTAATAATTAAATGTGTCCTACAGCAAGGGCAGTGCAGGTACAATCCATCCCAGCATGCTGCAAACTGCACCAAGTACTATTTCGTCAGTCAGGGAGATGAGGAGGCCCTGAAGCAGGCTTTGGCCAATGTCGGACCCATTTCAGTGGCCATTGATGCCACCCGCCCTCAGTTTATCCTGTACCACAGTGGTGAGTATTTCTTTCTTGTCGCATTTTAATAAGACTGATTACCAGATCTCAAATTCTTGTTATTAGGGCCTTGTTAGTGCAGTGTTTTATATCATTATCTCACATCTGTCCACCACAGGAGTTTACAATGACCCAACCTGTACAAAAAGAGTAAACCATGCAGTGCTGGCTGTGGGATACAGTGCAATTGCTGGACAGGAATTTTGGCTGGTCAAAAACAGGTACAATCAGAACAATTATGTTTTGTTGTCATAAATTGACTTGGTCTGATTTTGTTTTTTGACGTGTACCTACTCAAAGGCTTGTAAAAGCAGAACGTCTGTGACAAACAAAACATTGAGATGAATAAATACAAATGCTGATTGTTTTCTTATTCTTTAACAGTTGGGGTACCCATTTTGGAGATGGTGGCTACATCCGTATAGCCAGAAACCAGAACAACATGTGTGGTATTGCCTCGTATGCCTCCTATCCAGTTATGTAGCTACTGCATAACTGTTGAATTGTATGAACATTTAAAAAAAAAAGAAATGTATTGTTTTATAGTCTAATTTCTTTTATGCAAATGTTTTCTATATATGGTTTTACATGTTCTGTTCTTTTTTTATCTTACAAAATAAATATGTAAATATGTATAATATAGTAATTTTTTATCAGTTTTCTTTGGCTTGTATTGAAACTTTAAAAGGAAATAGAGTAAATATGCCATTTACTCTATTTGGTATATTTACAAATGACAACTAGTCAGTGCAACAACACAAGTTTCACATAAGGTAGCCTATTAAAGAACTGATTAAGATCAGTACACTTATGGTTATGAGTTGGTTATGATTTTTGTTTATCTTAAATACACCTTTAGTCGATCAGCCATGTTCATAAAGTAACATGAGGGGTAACTGTCTGAATTATTGCATAAATGTGGACAATGCCATCCACCTGTTTAACGATAGCTTTTTAAAAAAACGGTCACACCAGAGGAGAAGCCACGCCATGTGGCGTTGCGGTAGGATGACGCACAAGTATTGCACACCCTGTATACAGGTGCTCAAGTTCAAAGCGGCAGTCCAAAATAGTAAATCTAACCACCATACAGGCCAAAATTATCCTCACGAATGAACTAAGTGGCGTCGATGAGTTTAAAGTTTGTTGTTTTGGGGAAAAAAGGCTTAACAGAAATAGGAGAGATCGGGTATATTTGTAACACGGGGAGAGTTGTAACAACACCAATTCCACCAATCAGGGATTTCATTATTTCCCCACTTCCTCCCAGATCCTATATAAATGGTTGTCCAGGCTGTAAATAGGTACATGCAGATTTTATAAAGAAAAAAGTGAATTTGAGGTAAGAAATGTAATTTTAACCAAAACCATATTTTTTGTTACAACCAGTTTTTGTTACAACCAACCAAATGTTACAACCAGGGCCGTCCCTGGCTGACGCGGGGCCCGGTGCGAGGTATGGAGAGGGGGCCCCCCTTCGGTCCTTTTGCGATCGCGTTACGGGGGGGGGGGGGATGGGTTGGTTGGGGGGGGTTGGATTCCGTTCGTCGCGGGGCGCGGGGCCGGTGCGACCGCACCAGTTGCACCGCCCAAAGGACGGCCCTGGTTACAACCATCCGCTTACATACAACTGCTGAGAGCAGTTACTTTTTAAAAATCTTATAGAATGCCTAGACAGTGGAAAAGACAGATCGAGGTGTACCTGCCAGTGTAAAAAAAAGAAAGAACTACTTAGAATTAAAAAAAGGGCAAGACTGTCAGATTAGTTGTGAAGAAAATTGTTGAAAGCCAGTTGTTTAGAATTATGTGACATCATATGATAACTTTTATGTTGTCTATATGGAGCCATTTGGTAGCTCAAAGCCAAAGTGTGGGTAAAATATGCCCTGTGCAGTCTCTGGATCCCCCAAGCCTGCACTCTATAGGGTTAAAAACATTGATTTGTCACCATTGTTACTCTGATTGAGACTATTCATACATAGACACAATCTCACACAAAAATGTAGTTTTATTTGTTTTGATATACATGTTTTTACCTAGTTACACTGGAGTTGAATGTTCATTAAGCATAAATACCATTAAGGAAGTTTGTTCTATAGTTGTCCAATTTACACATTCCCGTGTCAAACAGAAAGTGGATTTGAGCTGTGGTCAGTTACAGAAAGTGAGACATTGTTTTGTATTGTTCCTTTGGATTGTTTCAATAAACCATATTTTGAAGCATACTGCATAATGTGGCTGCTGTTTTTGCTTTGTCTAATTGTTACAACTTAGTTACCCCAGCATGTTTTACAACCTACCCTGGTATAAAATGGCATAAAAATTGATGTTGATTGATTGAAACAGATGTTCACTCCAGCAGAAAGAGATTTTAGAATATATATATATATATTTAAACACTCCTTTCAGTCTGCTTATCTGAACTATAAATAAGTGGATCTCAAGATGCCAAAAATGTATGCGTATGGTTTTCTGGGTGGTAGATAGTAAATTCTGCTGTTTTGATTTAACAATAATATGTATGTATGTATGTATGTATGTATTTATTTATTTATTTATCAATCTTGTGAAAAGGCAAAGCAAAAATACATCTGTGTCATATGACAATATGCAGAGATTAGCACGTGATGGAACAAAATAAAACCAAAAGCAAACAGGAACTCAGACGTACATCATCACCTCCTCTACAGACGACCACACGCGCAGCTTAAAGAGAGTGCACAGGTAAGAGACACATCTGAGTTTTTTTCTTCACTTTGATCTTTTTAATAAAAGTCGAATTTGTCCTTGACTGCTTTTATGAGAACTTTTCTCAAAGAGATTTGAAATGTTTTCAATGAGACGTCACTTTTCCTTCACACATGTATATTTTTAATAAAAGTATTCTTTGTTGATGTTTTCCCTCAAAAAGTTTGTATTTTGTCTCTTTTGTATGTATGTGTGTATGTTTGTATTGTCTCTTCTCAGCTTCGTACAGCACGTTTTTAAAATGCTGTGTCAAGTTTAAAAACGTCTCTCGAGAGTCGGTGCTCTTTTCATTTGGCTTGCTTAAAATACAAATGCGTTCCGTCACGGACATACACTGCGATTTTCGTCCGATTTTGAGCCGAATTCTGACTCGTGCGACTGTTTTTTGAGTCGCTTCAGCTTTGTCGTGCGTCGTTTGTCGTGCAGTGTTCGTGCAGTGTACAGGGGGAAACGAGAAGCTATAAGTCTCTCCTGACAGGCAATCGGACGGTCGGATGAATTTCTGACAATTTTGGTCGCTCCTCGTGAGGGTATTGCACAGTTGAAGCAGAGCTACGAACCGACTGCCCTAATCTCAGTGCTTTTTCCCTCACTGCGCCTGCGCGAAAATATAACTTTAACCATTTCATCTTTATTGCAGTAAGAAAGAAAACGACAAGAGGGAGATTTTTTTATAAAATAATGTTATTATCACGGGAAATGTGAACCATTGTCCATCATTTTGCAATTAGTGATAAAGACAAACACGTCGCAAAATTATAAATATTTCAGTTTTAAACCATGAAGGCGAGCCAGTACCACACAAACAATTTGCAAACTTCATAAGCGTAATGCCCATGAAGAAGTTTTAAACTCCAGTCAATTCATTAAGCTACAGAAAGTGAAAGTAAAAGCTGACCCAGCTTTCGGCATCTGTCGCTGCATAACGGCACATATTCTCTCAGAGGAGACGAAAGATATGGGTAAAATTGGGTATTGTCTTAATTTATTTTCTAAAAAAAAAAAAATCCCTTGTGGCTGATATAGGCTACATAGTGAAAGAACAACAACAACAGAATCGAAGTATTTCGTGTTAAACAAGTTGTTTTTGGAATTTCCTTGTCTGTAATAAAGGTTTTATTTTCATTGACTGAATATATTCATTAAGCTGTTCATTCAGTATTCAGAGACGGTTGAGAATTTTAATTATAGGCCTATTAATTGTGGAATATATCTAAATGTTTTAAATAATTTTCAGCGAGGAGTAATCTAAATTAGCCTAATATTTTAATATCCGCGTCTTAGTTGTGCGGTAAATGCGCAATTATTTCGGGCCAAATGAATTGTAGTAGACCCAGGGGCGTAGGCAGCAGACGGGCACAGGCCCGCCCACTCTGACGAAAGGCCCCCCCAGTTTATTATACAAATATAATATTTGTTTAAATAATTATTGTTTAATCTATTTTAGCACAATTAGAGGACTATTATAACATCTCAAATAATTAAAATAAATAAAATGTGTTTTTGCATAATTCTTGATGAGTTTGATTGACAGCAGTGTTCTCCAATTGTTATCCAGTGTGTATTGGGCTTGTCTTGCATGCAAATTTGTGCGTGTTCACCCGTTCAGTTGGCCTGTAATTTGCAGCTGTGTGTTAGAAAATGTTAGAAAAAAACAGCAGCAATGCATAATTCTGTAAAAAAATACTTTTAAAAACTCACACTCACGAACACACTACAGGCACACTACACACGCAGTCGGTGTTTTTAAAGTCCTTTGGTGTGCGTGTCTAATTAAGACCAGCTGTTGCCAATCGTCCTCACAAAGATTAGCCTATTATATATATATATATATATCAATTTTGTGACTGACGCCTGCGATTAACTGCACCTGTTTCCTAATTTGTAGGCCTATTTAAATAATGAATTAACAAATAAATAAAAAAAAATCACTAACATGACATTTCTTGATAAAATAATTTTATACAATTTAGTTATATCTAATTTGCCATTTTCAATTAATGCAGGCCTGTTACATTCTTCTTATTATTAGGCATTGTTAACGTTTGTATTAGGTGTGCCCTCACACTGCTTATGTCACGTGTTACCTGCTTTCCATAAAAAGGACATATGCAAATAAAAGGCAGTTCCGGTTCATCAGAATACCGAGTAGTGAGCATGTTTTTTCCCTCCGTGTAACTAAATATAATTTACCGGTTACCATACGCAAAATGGCTGCATCAACAGGCCTATTATTACTAAGTTACTTTTATTATTAAATTAATATTACAATTTATTTGCCCCGCAATAATTTCATAAAGCATAACTGACGCGCTGCGAGGATAATAAATATTAGGCTATTACTCCTCATTGAAAATGTTTTTTAAAATGTCTTTCAAAACAGGTTTATTATACAATGAATTAGCCTATAGGCCTATAATTAAAATTATTAACACTGCAATCATCAATGAAAAAGCTTTATTTCAAGCACCAACTTTTTAAAAAAAGAAAAAAAAAAAAAACCTGTTTAACACGAAATTTCTTCTCTCTTTATTTATTTTTTTTTCCCTCTAGCCTATTTTCGGGTCACAATAGAAATATTAAGGGAGTAAATTAAAACATTTAGCTATAGCTAAACCGTTATCAGCATCTGAAGTAGATGCGTCTCTCGTCGAGAGAATATGTGCCGTTAATGCAGCATCAGATGCCGAAAGCGCCGTCAGATTTTACTTTTAATTTCTAGTGAATCGACTGAGATTAAGAGGTTCACCGCATAACACTTGCACACAGTTTTCACATTACTTGTTTGATATCCATTAGCTCGCCTTCCTGGTTTAAAACAAACATTTACAATAGGCTATTGCGACAGCCCCCACCTTTGAGTTCGCTGTTGGGGGCCGCGGATTTGCGCAACGCCACTGGAATCCGTCCATTAGTTAGCCTAGTGCCCGCTCACTTTTGCCCAGGCCCGCCCAAAAATAAAATTCTGGCTAGCCACTGAGTAGACCTATACATTTAATAATAAAACTACCATAATAATAATAATAATAATAATAATAATAATAATAATAGTAATAAGTTAATACATTAATTGGAAATGCCAAATCCTCACGATATCACCAATAGTTTTTTTTTTAAAAGTTATCTCTGGCTATCATCCATATACAGTGTCATCGTCTGGCAAGCGCAATCCGAGTATTTCACACATATAGTGTGAGCACATAAATCGCGCTCGACAATCGGACCGTATAGTGAAAGCACATAAATTGTGAGCTTTGGCTTTACATCGCATGCGATCTTCTCATACAGTGTGAGTTGATACCTTGCTGAAATCGCACGGAAATCGCACAGAAATCGCAATGCCTGGCTTTAGTGTAAAGCCGGGCATACACTGTGCGATTTTCGTCCGATTTTGAGCCGAATTCTGACTCATGCGACTGTTTTTTGAGTCGGGACGAATTTCAGCTTTGTCGTGCGTCGTTTGTCGTGCAGTGTACAGGGGGAAACAAGAAGCGATAAGTCTCTCCCGACAGACAATCGGACGGTCGGATGAATTTCTGACATGTCAGAAATTTTGGTCGCTCCTCGTGAGGGTATTGCACAGTTGAAATAGAGCTATGAACCGACTGCCCTAAACTCAGTGCTTTTTCCCTCACTGCGCCTGCGCGGAAATATAACTTTAACCATTTAATCTTTATTGCAGCAAGAAAGAAAAGGACAAAAGGGAGATTTTTGATAAAATAATGTTATTATCACGGGAAATGTGAACCATTGTCCATCATTTTGCAATTAGTGATAAAGACAAACCCATAGCAAAATTATATTTCAGTTTTAAACCATGAAGGCGAGCCAGTGCATACCACACAAACAATTTTGGGTATTGTCTTAATATATTTTCAAAAAAAAAAAAAAAAATCCCTTGTGGCTGATATAGGCTACATAGTGAAAAAACAACAACAGAATCAAAGTATTTCATGTTAAATAAGTTGTTTTTGGAATTTCCTTGTCTGTAATAAAGGTTTTATTTTCATTGACTGCATATATTCATTAAGCTGTTCATTCAGTGTTCAGAGTCCGGACATAGGCTAGATAGACGGTTGAGAATTTTAATTATAGGCCTAATAATTGTGGAATATATCTAAATGTTTTAAATAATTTTCAGCAAGGAGGAGTAATCTAAATTAATCTTTTAATATCGCGTCAATGCGCAATTATTTCGGGCCAAATTAATTATAGTAGACCTATACATTTAATAATAAAACTACCATAATAATAATAATAATAATAATAATAATAATAATAATAATTTAATACATTAATTGGAAATGCCAAATCCTCACGATATCACCAATAGTTTTTTTTTTTAAAAGTCATCTCTGGCTATCGTCCATATACGGTGTCATCGTCTGCACAAGCGCATCCCACAGTTGCCAAGTCCGCATATCGCGACATTGGGCTTCTTTTTTTGTAAAGTTGCGGGAAAAAATCGCTGGTCGCGGTTGCCGGTTTTTGGGCTTATTTAAAAAAAGATGGTTGCTTGTTAGGGAAATCTGACAAGCCACTTATTTTCTTTATTTATGTTCGCCGTATTCTCCAATGCATCAATTGACATTCTGTCTGCTTGCAGTTAATAGCCAACCAGTGCAATAATATAAGATTCATAAGCCATATATTCCGCCTCTCAGTGGAGAAAAATCACATTCAAAAAGAAGGCACCTGACGCTGTAATCCAAGCGATGATAGAAGTAGAGGTAGAGGAGAGGGGTGACTTTCTTTTAGCCTAATTTTTACAATGTTTTTGTAATGTATTAATAATCACGGGCTATAATAAAAAACAAGTAGCCATATCCTAGTAAATACATTTGGTTCGAATATAGCCTGGTATGGCAAGATGTCTTCAAATGTATTTCTTTTTTTAACATTTAAACGTAGACCACATTATTAGGGCCCAAGCCAGTAAGGCGCAGGGCCCTATTGATTTCCTAAGGATTATTATTATTTATTTATTTTTTTATTAGGGCCCAAGCCAGTAAGGCGCAGGAAGTGTGTCATTTTCAAAATGCTTTGAATTCAGCATCTTATTTTTAATCGATTTGCTTCAAACTTCATCAGAATAATGTCAAAACACGGCCGATGTAAAACTGTGAAGGGAATATTGATATCTATAATACTGTTGCCATGGCAACGTTTCAAACTTGAAAATTTGTTTCTGGTGAATTTGAAGCAGATAACATGTTTAGAATGTCATGAAACTCAACACACATATGAGTATTAATGGTAGTTAGACACTGGAAAAAGCTCATAAACGGGTGTGGAAGAGGCGCTCTATAGCGCCACCTTTTGTCAAAAATGGGGGGGGGGGTAGTTTTAGCTAAATACACCAAACTTGGTACATAAATTGTTCTAATCAAGCCGGACAACTTTCCAATTTACACTCATTAGCTACGACCAACAGGAAGCCGGCTATCTTTTTTTTAATGTCATTTTCGGGGAATATCAAGCTGTAAATAAATTCATACTCCTCCAAGCAGAAACAAGTAGTTCACACCAAACTTTGTCTGAATGAAATTTCAGAGGTTTATTTTTCATTTTTTAATCAAGTGTACAGTTGTAGGGTTTCATTTTTTGCATCTTGAAAAAAATATTTGTGTTCTGTATCCCTCTGTGTTGTGTTTTTTTAACTTTTCTATTTGGGAGATAAATGAGTCTTTTAATCTCCTTTGTAAATGCTTTATAAAATATAAATAATCCTCACTTTAGATGAGCTCACACAAATAGATGGCTGGCAACTGCTAAATGTTTTATAACTACCTGACTTAATCATGAATTACAGCAGGACTATGTGTTAATAAAGCATTTATTAACACGGAGCAATTATTATGATGTGTCTAAATAATAAGATTTATAAATGTACATTTAAATAGTTTATTAATCATTTACTTACACTTTCTAAATGATCTTATGAACCACTGACAACTGCTAAATAACTGGTTTGTAAATAGCGTAATAATTTAGAAATGTTAAATTGATCATTAATAAAGTATAAAAATACAATTATTAAACATAATATATATGCTCAAGAACAAAACATTTATAGCTGTATTTATAAAATGCTTACTAATGCCTATTAATGCTGGAACAATGCTTTATAAAGGACGGATTTCCTATTTACTAGTACTTAACCAGCGGTGGGCAGTCAGGGGCAGCAGGGCCTTCTCTGCTGGCCCTATAAAAAATAAAATAGTGTGAAAAATTTTTTTTATTGATTATTTGGGTATCATTTTCATTTGTGTAATGTCTACAAAATTGCCTATGATTAGTTTAGTTGAGGTTGAACTGGAATATCCTACATAAAAAAAGTCTGAGGCCAGCACTACAGATAGTACTACCCTTTTGTTGAAAGACGTCACATCTGATTTGTTACGAGCATTAGTGACAGAATCATCAGCCAAACAAATTTTGACGTTTAATGACAGCCCGCCCTCTGGCGACAGCCAATAGGAAAGAAGACGGTTGAGCTCAAGTGATCGTTCTCCTCTCAGCGGTAGATAAACATACTAAATGGGAAAAAAATAGGCTCTGTTTCTCATTCATTTTTGTTTGTATGTACGGTCTTAATTCATAATTATATTATATTTAGTATTTTGCCTCCAAAATGTTTGTATGTAGCGGCAAGAAACCTAATTTGCCGTCAAGGCAACCAGTAGTGAGAACGCCCACTAGCGACCTCATCGCCAGCCCCTGGCGACATGCATTGACAAAAGTCTCTGCTAGTGTGAATGCAGCTTGATACTTGCCATAGCGACTGCTAAAATCTAGTAGAGTGCCGAGTCGCTTTCACCCCAAAACGGCGGAATCGCAGGGCTGCTGCTGGGCGCCGCTGTTGCAATGGAACGCAGTGTTGCCAAACCCCTCCCTCAGGAAATCTCTAGAACCACCCTCAAAAGTCTCCATCTTTCACAAAAAGTCGCCAAATATGAAAAGTAAATACAGGTAAATTTGGTAAAGTAAATATATATATATATATATATATATACATTACAAATGATGGCAGTATAAAAAATATTACAAAAAATTAAGTAGGCCTATAACAAAAAAATCTGAAGTGAAATTAGGAAATGTTTAGGCCTGCTTGTAACTCTACACAACACATCCGAATGAGTAAATACTTCCTGTGATCTGCAAGCACATCAAACATGATGTAAAGACACATAATGTTGGGCATTTGTTTCATGTGTCACGAAAGTGCATCCCTGTCCTACTCAAATACAACAGATAAGAAATATAATGATTCTCCAAAAAAAAACCTTTATTCATACAAACTTATTTCAGTCAACACACTCTATTACTACAAAGTAGGCTAAGTGCAAAATACTGCATCTCAGCACACATGACACGATGATGCACTGTCTCTCAGTATCTGGTTGACATCATTGTGCATGAATTGTGGTATAACTTTTGTGTCTGTGGTTAAAACAAGATGTTCATGCACTGTAGTTGGTGCCCTGATGTAATCATATTTCTTTCTCCGCCATCTTGATGCTTATAATGAAATGGTGGTGTGTGTCATCATATCTAAATGGCAGACGTACTGATGTGTGTTCACTGCACAGACTCATTAGGCGCGTTCGACTGTCAGTGTATGACATCAAAGTACCAGGAGAGCGATAAGAGAGCAGATGGATACTTATGCTTTCGAATCGCTCTCGCGGTACTTTGAAGTCATACACTGACCATTCTGCGAAGCTCCGCAACCTACTCGAATGCGCCTATTGGCATGATTGAGAGCAAAAGTGTGAGGTCACGGGCCTAGGGTGTGGCCAAGTAAAAAATACAAAATCTCCCAAAAATCGCTATTTTTATTTAAATATAGCTAAAATAGCTCCTTGTCGCAAAAAAATCAATAAAAGTCGCAGCAACAATGAGAAAGTAGCTAAATTTGGCGACAAAATCCCCAAATTGGCAACACTGACTAGTAGTGGTTAACCCTGCCTGGTTTAAATGTTTGAAAATGATTAAGAGTTGAAAACATTCATTACAAATTTAGAAAAGTAATCAAATGTAATCAGTTTCATTACTTTAATAAAGTAATTTAAATAATTATACTACTTATTACATTTTAAATAGGGCAACTTGTAATCTGTAACCTATTACACTGCCAAAGTAACCTTCCCAACACTGTTTTTGGGGGCCCTAGGCAGTTTGCGTATTCTGTGTATAGGGAGGATCGGCTCTGCATGTCAGTAACTATCACTTGCCGTTTTGCTCTTGTCAGGCCATGATGTTCGGGAGCTTGCTGTTTGCTGTGTGTTGTAGCGCAGCACTGGCCCATTTCAACACAAATCTAGACCAACACTGGGAGTTGTGGAAGAAGACACATAACAAGATTTACTCCAGTAAGGTGAGAACATGAATTTCACAAGCATCTGTCAGATGATCTCAAAGCCTTTTACCCACATCTAGAATGTTTTTCTTCGTTTCAAATTTAAAAATACAAACTCTTCATTGTTTCTTATCAAACTGGTAAAGCTTGTCTCATGGGCTTATTGTTAAAGAATTAATTTGTATTAATTTGAGACTTAAATATTTTTGTAATGCTTGGACAAAAGAGAGATAAGGTGGATACAATTGCAGAGGTGTATTTACTAAATAAATTTAAAGTAAACATGTTTAAATCAGGGAAAACACATAATAGTAGCAGATCAGAAAACATGGAAGCATCTATTCTACAGCAAAAAAAAAAAAAAAAAAAAGAGTGTCAAATGAGCTAAGGAAACAGAGTTATATATACACAGAGACGATAACAAGGTAACCAGACACACCTGGAAATGCAATCATGGGGAACAATGAAACAATAGGACTACAAGTTGACTACAACATGGCACTAAAGACAGGAGGTAACATAAAAGTCCTAACAAAACACAGAACAGGGATTGTGACAGTTTTGATCAGTGTTGTCAATAATTTTATATATTCTTTTATTAAACCATGGAATTGTCTGTTGTTTATATTGGCAGGATGAAGACCTGGGCAGGAGGGAGTTGTGGGAGAGAAACCTTGAACTTATCACCCTTCACAACCTGGAGGCCTCCATGGGCCTGCATTCATATGACCTGGGCATGAACCACATGGGTGACATGGTGAGAACATGAGTCCAGTCAGGGGCGTCATGCACTTATTATTTTTTGAGAGGGCACAGGTGGTGTGTGTGTGTGTGTGTGGGGGGGGGGGGGGGGGGGTTACTTAATTTGTCCTTTTTTAGCCTATTTGAAATATTCCCAGTAATTAAGTAAATGCATGTTGCACCTTTATATATCTTGTTAGTTCATCTATAACGGGCGATGGGCAAATTAGCCTAATGTTCTATAGGGTCATTCTATGGAAATGTCCATTTTCCTGTCCCTAGCCTATACAAAAATATTACACTTGAAAAACAAGTGTACAATGTGGCAATGTTTTTTTTTTTTTATATCAATTATATAGAATTCCAAGCACCACAAAACTGCTCGTCCCCACAGCCATGTACAGAGAAAAAGTGCTTTATTTTGAGGTCCAAAACAGGTTTTTCTACCATTTAAAATACAATAATGTATTTCTATCAAATATATGATGTAAATGACATTAAAAAAAACTAAATGGTGAATCAATATTATAAAATAATGAAAGAAGTAGTCCCCTGGAGTTGTGTCACTGCTGTTACCGTTTAACAAAAATAGTTTATTTTGTAATAAAAATCACACATATGACAACCCTTGACTTCCTTCTTCCTATTTCCTGAAGATCTGTGAAGAAAGGCCTATGATAAGACCACTGTCTCTTTTCAGTTATCAGAAATTTTCTTATTTATCTCATGATTTCATATGAAGCTTTTAGTTGAAAGTTGCTTTATTGTCAGGGAATTGTAAAAAACTAGAATACAAATGGATTAATCTACTTAATTTAGTGAGTATACCATGATTGACAACATGTGGTTTGATATCTTGCAAAAGCCATTTTGTAAAACGCATTTTTCATGAAAATTGCTTACTGGTGTCACCTTCCTTATGGGTAGATAAATGCACAAAAGATTAAAAAGAAAATAATAATAAAAAAGCTATCATTTATGTTTATTCATAAAGTCAAAAGGTAATCTAATAATGTGGTCTAAGTTTAAATGTTAGAAAAATTAATATATTTTAAGACATCTTGCCATACCAAAAGTGGACATTTCTGTAGAACGACCCATTAACTACTCATACAATTGTTACTATACCATATGGGTGTCATGCCTTAAAATATTTTATGACTGACTTTGTTCATAACACAGCAAAGGAAACTTACATTATCAAAGAACATTATCATTTCATTATCAAGACTTAAGTCTCAAAAACTCCCATTATAATCACTGAAGCTGTTTACACTGTGAAATGAATCTCTTACATCGTATGCACTGTTGTTTCTGATAAGATAATTCTCCAGTGAATTCAGTCAGCAAGCGCGTGCCCTGAACAAAACACGCGTTTCAGCGGTGACTCATCTGAACGCTTCTGATTGGCCATTGCATTCATAAGATCAACAGAATCGTGTGTGATTGGTTATAATGTAGTGCTGTATAAATGCGTCTGTCTCTGGCTCAGCGCCAGCCAGCGAACTCAAATTAGAATTTAGCGGCTGGTGATTTGACGCACTGGACGATCTAATCACGCCAGTGTGATTGTATCAAATATAAAAATATAATTCGGCTATTTTTTGTCTTTTGGAAGCTGCATTCAAAATGCACCCCTCAAAAATCTGAGGGGGCACGTGCCCCCTTAGTTTCAATGGGCATGACGCCTCTGAGTCCAGTGTCTCTTCTTTCCATTTCCACTGCATTTCTTTGTCTGTGGTTTGCACATGCATCAATCCCCCCCCCCCCCAAAAAAAAAAAAAAATACTAAATGAGGGAACAGTATACAGTAATAGAATACAATGATTTCATTTTTTCTATTTATTTTTTCATTTTGTATGCTTTCTTTAGAAAACTTTCTTACAAAATGTTTACTTTGCAATAGCACCTAGAAATTAAGCAGCCATAAAATACATTTTGCTAGGCATAGACTATAATAGATGCCATGCGAAGCAAGTGTCAATTTCATCACCTGTAACTCAAATTTTCTTATGTGTCATGCTGATTCACAGACGACGGAGGAGATTCTGCAGTCATTGGCCACGACTCGTGTTCCCCCTGGCTTTAAGAGGCAAACAGCAGAATTTGTGGGCTCTTCTGGAGCTGCTGTCCCAGACTCTCTGGACTGGCGAGAGAAGGGATATGTTTCCAGCGTGAAGAAGCAGGTATGACTATCATGTGTATTTTGAGAGATTACAATCTGATATTTTCTCATTTAGATTTGTGTCTGAATATCTTTTTATTTGTTAGGACCAGTGTTGGGCAGTAACTAGTTACTAGTAACTTAGTTACTGTAATAATATTACTTTTTGCAGTAACTAGTAGTGTAACTAATTACTGATAAGATTTCAGTAATAATATTACAGTTACTATTCATAAAACAGCTTAGTTACTTTTGATGCCTCAAACCCCGCTGATTTTGTCAGGAAAAAAATATGATCTGAACACTTGTGTAGGTTGTGGCTTTACTTTACTCTGGCATTACATCCCTCTGATCAGCATGTGGTACATTATATTACTATAATTAAAAATCTTGGAAAATTAAAAATTTCTCACAAACTTATGTGATTTGATAAAATACATAAAGAAATATAATCGTATATGGATAAAGGAGAAATTACAATTAGCTTCAAGCTACACATGACAATTAATGAGATTAATACAACACTTCTACTTGAATGTCACTATCACTCACTATTGACTGTTTGTCATAACTTCTTCTGACTGCGATCCAATGTGGATTTTGGTCAAATGATGAGGCAGAAATATGTTGTTAGTAACATTCTAGAAGAATTTTATGTGGAAGATACACAGTTACAACTTCTGTGGGGCGTGAAGAAAAAGTAATGTAACTAGGGGATCACGTGACCCTTCGACGGCGATGCAGGCTTAGTCTTTCACTCTGCTCACTTTGCCACATATTGTGTGATCCTGTCAGTAAAACTTAAACCACTCTGCATTGAACCCATCATGAGTGCTTCGGCAGACAAAGGGGATCGGAAAAGAGAGATTGAGCAATCGCCAATGAAGAAAAAATTCAGAGATTCCACCATCTCCAGAGAGAACCTCGACGAGGCTATTGCTAACGGTGTTAAGCTGGCACTTAAAGAACAGCAAAGCACTTTGAATTCGGTTGTGAATTCGCCAGTAAGAGATGCGATGGACTCAATGCTGACTCTAGCATTGCGCGAACTGCATGAGGACATGCAAGCGACCAACAAGTCTGTTAAAGAGCTAAGAGAGGAGTTTGAGGCCATAGTTACCACGGCAAAGCAGACACGTGACCACGTTGATTCTGTTCAGGCAGATGCACGTGAAGATAGAAGGACAGTCACGGACTTAAGAAATAAGCTGGAACGACTCACCAAGAAGATGACGGATATTGAAGACAGGGGCAGGAGGAACAATGTTCGTCTGGTGGGGCTGCCAGAGGGAACGGAGGGTACCAATGCAGCTAGTTTCCTCAGAGTTAATCTTTCCAAGTGGATTCCTTCCTTGAGGGGCCGTGACATTGAGATTGATCGGGCGCATCGCGTTTATGATGGAGGGAGGGGCTCCGATCGGCCGCGCACTCTCATCTTCCGTGTACTAAGATGGCATGACAAATCGGAAATCCTGAAAGGTGCCAGGCAGGCTTATCCGGTGAAATGCGCACAGGACAATGTCACACTTCTATTTTTTCCCGACTTTAGTCCAGCTACAGCGATCAGGAGAAAGCCATTTAATCCGGTTTTGAAGAAGATGACAGCGCTTGGTCTCCAGGCCTTCCTCATCTATCCGGCGGTAATTAAACTACGGCACAAAGGGGAACAGAAGAGCTTCGATTCCCCTCAGAAAGCGGAGGATTTTATCAGCTCCCTCCCAGCAGACGTATGCCGATGCTCTGCGGGGGGTGGCGGGGGAACAGCGGCCGCTGTTTCTCTGGCCCGGCGGGAGGGGCTTGTTGGCCGGGATGGAGGCGGTCCTAGCTGCCCAGGGGGGGATGGTGGCAGGATGAACTTGGACACTTGCTAGACCTGTTTTTTGCTTTTTCTTCTCCCCTCTCTCCTACTGGGATGCTGTCCCTATATATCTGGTACAACGATCTCTTTGCTGGTAAGACTGCCACTCCTTTTTTTTTTTTTTTTTTTTGGAGGGGACTAATGGAGAGTAAGTTTAATTAAAAAAATATATGTTTTTTTTTTTTGGCTGTGTGAGCCTTTCGGGAGACATGTCTTGCGTTGGAGTGGATCGGTCATGAACCATCACTATTTTTTGTTGCTCAGTCAGACCTATGTTCTCGGTAATGTGCGTTCTGAATTGTTCCTTGGATTTTTCATCTAGGAGGTTTGGTATCTAAAATGCACATCAGCGTTTACATGTTATTTACAGAATGGAGGTGCTTCTGTTTATTTTCATTTATTGAATACAATCTTGGGATTACGAATATTCAATGCATACTCTAAATATTTTATCACTGAATGTGAATGGTTTAAATTCTGCTGTTAAACGAACCCGTGTGTTAGAATATTTACACCGTAAATCTATTTCCTGTGCCCTAATTCAAGAGACACATTTAAAACAATCTGACGTGGCACATTTCCAGAATAAGTATTATAAATTAGCAGCTTTTTCCAGCGCTCAAAATAAAACTAAGGGGGTGCTTATCCTTGTTAACCGGAAGTTAAATTTAATGATTGAACACCTTGGTAGGGATGAGAAGGGTAGATTTGTTTTTATCCGATGCAAAATATATAATAATAGGTTAGCATTGGTCTCTATTTATGGTCCGAATGAGACAGAGAGTGCATTCCTTACACAGATTTCCAAAACTCTACTTGAGGAGATTGATTGCCCTCTAGTGGTGGGTGGTGATTTTAATGCTGTCATAAATCCTGCTTTAGATAAATCTCAATCTGATACAACAGCCAATCCATCCTCTAAATTACTGAATAAATTTATCACTGAGCTTAACTTAATCGATCAATGGAGAATTCAGAATACTAAAGCTAAGGACTTCACTTTTTTTTCTAATAGACACAAGACTTTCTCTGGGATAGACTACATATTTCTCAGCCCATCTTTAATTTCGTCTAATTCCTCCATCTCTATATTACCAATTTTATTATCTGATCATTCTGCTGTGTTGTGCAGTGTTCCTCTTTCCGATGTGAAAGCCAAGTCTCCTAGATGGCGCTTTAACATATCATTATTAAGTAATCAGACTTTCATTACTTCTCTAAAAGAATATATAAAGGAATTTCTTGAAATTAATATGCCCTCTGATGTGGATCCTCAAATACTGTGGGAAACGACTAAGTGTGCTATACGAGGTTTTTGTATATCTTTCTCTTCTACTCTTGCCAAAGCGAAAACTCACCAGTTTACACAATTATAAAATAAAATCCAATCATTACAAAATCTACAAAAACAACATTTTACTGAGCAACAGGCTACACAGCTGTCCTCTTTAAAAGAAGAATATGATTTACTTTCACACTCAAAGGCGGAATTTATTTTACATAGGACTAGGCAAAAATATTATTTCGAATCAGAGAGACCTAGTCATTTATTGGCCCTTAGGTTGAAAGAATGCGAGTCTAAGGCATATATTAGTGCAATAAAATCATCGGATGTTCAGGTCACCACGAATCCTGTGGCAATTAATGACATCTTTAAAGGTTTTTACACAAATCTGTATAAAGCCGAAACAGATTTTGATGAACCAATTTGTAAGCAGTATTTAGATAAATTGGAACTGCCTCGGATCTCACAGATAGATAAAGAATCTTTGGAGGCCCCATTAAGTTTGGAGGAACTCCACGTCTCTCTAAAAAGCCTTCAAAAGGGCAAATCGCCGGGTCTAGAATGGTCTCCCCCCTGAATTATATTTAGAAATTTGGGATTTGGTAGGGATACTTATGCTTAACTCATTTAATTTTGCAATTGAACATGGGGTATTTCATAGAGATCAAAAAACATCACTGATTTCATTACTTCTTAAAAAAGGGAAAGATCAATTAGATTGTTCCAGCTACAGACCGATTTCACTTATCCCATGTGATCTAAAAATCTATGCTAAAGTTTTTGCTTCTCGTATGGAGAAGGTAATTCAGTCTGATCAAGGAGGACCAAACTGGTTTCATCAAGGGGCGCAATGCATCTGACAATATGCGTCGACTCCTTCATATTCTTGACTTTGCGGACTCCCACCCAACCCCTTGTGCGGTCTTTTCACTTGATGCAGAAAAAGCCTTTGACAGGCTAGAGTGGAATTATATGTGGGCAGTTCTGCAATGTTTCTGCTTCGGTGAACACTTAATTTCTATGATTAAGACATTATACCACTCACCTGCAGCATCAGTCATAACTGGTAATATTATTTCCACCTCATTCCCTTTACAGCGGGGAACGAGGCAGGGGTGTCCGCTTTCCCCCTTATTGTTTTGTCTATCTCTTGAACCCTTAGCACAAGCCATCAGGAAATCTGAAGTATCGATTAAGATTCATGATCATAATCATAATATTTAATTATACGCTGATGATATTATTCTATATTTAGACCACTTTGATGTTTCAGTCTCTAGTATAATTAAGGAATTTTATCATTTTAGTAGCCTATCAGGATATTAAATAAATTGGAGCAAATCTGCTATAATGCCAATTAACAATGTTAAGGTTAATTCTTCTATTCCCTCATTTATCCCTATTAAGGAATATTTCATCTATTTGGGCATTACCATATATAAAAACATTCATAAGATTGCCAGAGACAATTTTAATAACATTTTAGTTAAGGTAAAAAATGACATTCAAAGATGGAAGAATCTTAAAGTCTCTCTTCAAGGAAGGATCTCCACTGTTAAGATGAATTTGTTACCTCGATTTAATTTTTTTTCTCTATGCTACCACTTTCTCCCCTCCAGGTTACTTTAAGGAGATCAACTCCATAATTTCTAAATTTATCTGGAATGATAAATGTCCCAGAATTAAACTTACCACATTACAACATCCTAATAGCGCAGGAGGACTGGCTGTACCAAATTTTGAATTATATTATTGGTCGTTCCAGCTTAAGGCTCTTCATAATTGGGTTGATCCTCAATCTACAGTTTCATGAAGGGTGATTGAAGCTGACAAGGTTAAACCAAATAGACTTCAAGATATTTTATTTACTGGCACAGGAAAAAAGGGGATAATTATAAATTTGGTCCGGTTGTGGCTAACTCTATTAAAATCTGGAAAATGGTTGAACGTCGGATAGGTGGACCCTTCAAATTCTGTAACAGTACTCCTTTATGGCACAATTTTAATTTTGTATGCGGAAATCGTCCATTTGTCCAACCCTCTTGGTCATCTTTAGGTGTAAACACGTGTGGTGATATATATGATAACCAGGGCCTCTGTTCATTTTAGACATTAAGAACCAAAATTTGTCTACAAGCATCCGCATATTTTGTCTTTCTTCAATTACGTTCTGCTCTCAAAGCGTATGGCGTTCCGTGGGCATCTTCTATTTCCTCTCATCCTATGCGGGACTGGATTGCACCATCTGCTGGTCGGCCATCTGTTTCCTTAATATATAATAAAATTATTGATTGTATTACAAAACCTCTTTCTAATAAAATTATTTGGAATAGGGAATTATCTAACCTTAATTTATCTGTCGACTGGGAGAGAGTGTGGTCTAATCTCAGCTTAACATCTAAAAATCTGGCTCATCGTCTTATTCACTTCAAAGTCATTCATAGAGCATACATAACTCCTTACAAAAGATTTAAAATGAAACTACAGTCAAATTTGAACTGCCATATATGTAACACTACATCATCAGGCACTTTTCTGCATATGTTTTGGGAATGTCCTGTCGTCATCAGTTTATGGACACATGTAAACCTGGTTTTGTCATCATTACTGCGAATTGATAAGTAATGTAACTATTAGTGTAACTAATTACTGTTGCCAGAAAGTAATAAGTAGTAACAATATTACTTTTGAAAGGAGTAACTAGTAATGAGTAATATATTACATTATTTGAGTAACTAGCCCAACACTGGTTAGGACAGCTTATTTCTGTTTCTTTCGATAGACCAGAGACCAAAATTTTAAGTAGTTCAAATTGGTATTTCCATAAATCCATCATAATATATATTATATGTAGCATAAGGGCAAAACGTTTCCTGTTTTAGTAGTTTTATCATGTTTCTCTCTCTTCTGTCAGGGTGCATGTGGTGCTTGCTGGGCGTTCAGTGCTGTTGGGGCTCTTGAAGGTCAGCTGATGAAGACCACAGGAAAACTGGTCGACCTCAGTCCTCAGAATCTGGTGGACTGTTCCTCCAAATATGGCAACAAGGGCTGCAATGGTGGTTTCAAGAATGCTGCCTTCCAGTATGTTATTGATAATGGTGGAATAGACTCAGAGTCATCTTACCCTTATGAAGGAGTGGTAAGTTCTTTGTGTGGGTCCATGTGTAGAAAAAAAAAAGATCATTACAGAAATACATTCCATATTAGAAGTGACAGGACCTGTTGTTAGATTTGAGCGATACATATGCAGTCAGGTCTCTACATCGCTGGATTTGTCAGCATTTGGCACATAAAAATAAAAAAATGCAATCCATTATCATAATGAGTGTAATCTAATAAATAAATGTGTCCTACAGCAAGGGCCGTGCAGATACAATCCATCCCAGCGTGCAGCAAACTGCACCAAGTACTATTTCGTCCGTCAGGGAGATGAGGAGGCACTGAAGCAAGCTGTTGCCAGCATCGGGCCCATTTCAGTGTCCATTGATGCCACCCGCCCTCAGTTTGTCCTGTACCACAGTGGTGAGTATTTCTTCCCTACACATTTCAGTCAGACTGATTACCAGATCAAGGTATTGAGGTTAAAAACTTAGGGTCGAAATTATTTACTTTTCATTGACAACTATTATAACATTATCTTACATCTGTCCACAGGTGTTTACAATGATCCATCCTGCACCAAAAACACAAACCATGCAGTGCTGGTTGTGGGATACGGTGCGATTGCTGGACAGGACTTTTGGCTGGTCAAAAACAGGTACAGGCTGACTGATTGTAAAGTTTTGTGATCATAAACTGACCAGGTCTGACATTGTTTTGGGAAATGTACATACTCAAAGGCTTGTAAAATCAGAATATCTGTTTCAAACAAAACATTGAGATGAAAAAATACAAATGCTGATTTTTTTATCTTTATTTTTTTAACAGTTGGGGTACTGGATTTGGAGATGGTGGCTACATCAGTATGGCCAGAAACCAGGACAACATGTGTGGCATCGCCTCATATGCCTGCTATCCAGTTATGTAACTGAAGTCCTGTTGAAATCTGTGAATATAGAAAACTAAAAAAAAATATTATTTTAATTTCTTAGCTGAAATGCGTGTTCTATATACTGTTTTTTTATTTCCATTGTCTTTAAAAAAAATCAAAATGTATTTTAAGAATGTCTTACAATATAAATTTTTAATCTTTTTTTTTTTTGTCTTGTAAAGCTTTAAAAGAAAAATTGCTTTCACTCTATTCAGTATGTTTACAAATGACTTGGTTTTATTCAGTGCAACATCACAACAAACAGTTTCACATGAGGTAATGGATTTTTCAAGATCAGCACATAATGTCCAGTTATGATTGACATTTAGATTGCTGTGATTTTTACACCTTTGGTTGATTAGCCACATTCATAAGGTAACACAAGGGAGAGAATGGCATAAAATGACACAGATGTTCACACCAGCAGAAAGAGATTTTAAATGAGTGATAGGTAAAAGATAAAAGAAAACACTTGCTACCTTTTCAGTCTGATTAATTGTAATAATCCAGTGAGATTTTTGTTTGCACAAGGAGTCTGACTACAGCCAGTGCTCCACACAGGGATCTGATTTCATCATCATCCAGTCTGTCTGGAATGACATGAAGAAACAAAACAAACTGAGACAGACTAAATCCAGAAGAACTGTGGCAATGTCTCCAAGATGCTTCAAGAAATCTACCTGCAAAGTTACAGTACTGTTAAAAGTTTTAGGCACTTGTGTTAAAATGATGTAAAATGAGGTTGCTATGAAAAATAGTCATACGTATATTTCTTTATTAATTAACTTATATTAACTAAATTAAATCAACATTTGGTGTGACCATCCTTTGTGTTTAAAGCAGTTTTTGGCCTCGGTGCACTTGTGCATAGTTTTTCAGGTAGCTTTGCAGGCAGTGGCGTACTGTGGGGTTTCAGTCAGGGCCTTCAGTAAGCAACTGTAAACTACATGTACACATCTTACACATCTCTGTTACAGCTAACACAGCCATATGCATATAATGCACATATTATGCCGCACACAGTCTCTCAACAACAATGACGGCTGATCAACAATTTCAACAGTAGGCTAGATTCTGGAGTCAATATAATGCCGTATATATTTGCAAGAGAATTAAAGCATTGCAAAAGAAAATAAAGTTTTGCAAACGAAAATGAAAGTATTGAGAAAAAGAAATGTGCTTTTTGTAAACAAAAATAAAAAATTGCAAAATAAAATGCATTTTTTTGCTATTTTTAAATGCTATTTAAAAAAAAAAAAAAAAAAAAAAAAAACTCCAGTACACTTTAATTAAAAGTTCAAGTTCAAGTTGAGCTTTATTGTCATTCCGCTACATGTGGGGACATACAGTGGAACGAAATGTCGTGCCTCACAGGACCACGGTGCTACATAAATACAGACATACAAAGAAGTAAAACAGTATAAACCTATACACAACTAACCTACTGACAGATTTTGACTAAGTTTACTATATATAAGTGTTTACCCTATACAACTAAAGATAAAGATAAAAAACACAAACTATACAAACTATGCGAATGCTTCACATAAATACTGTACATGTGCAGAGAGAAACATTGTGAGTCAAGCAGCTGGCTGGGGAACAGTACAAGATGATTTGTAGTGGTGCATGAGCATGTAAACATACATTTTGTCTTTTGTGGGATTGTGTACATATAGCAATGTAAGAAAAGTGTCTAGTGCATAGAGGAGAGTGTGTTACTACAGGTGGTTTGTAGTACTACAGGCTGTGTGTAGCACACTTGAATTGCACAAAAAAAAGTTCACAGTTTTTCCTGATCCAGTTGGGGGGTGATCTGAGTTCAGGGCTATCACAGCCTGGGGGAAAAAGCTGTTGAGCAGTCTGGCAGAGCGGGATGCTCCGGTACCGTCTTCCTGATGGTAGGAGCTGGAAGAGACTGTGGGAGGGGTGGGTGGGGTCCTTCACGATGCTGTTGGTTTTGCTGGAGCATCGTGCAAGGAAAATGTCCAGGATGGATGGGAGAGGGGCACCGGGGCACCGAAAACTCCAGTACACTTCTGTATACTGTACAAAAAACATGGATTATCATATGTCTACTTCAAATCTCTTTTGAGAGAAGTACTATTTTTATGGATTGGCCATTATTTAGTGCTATGAACACATGTAATGTGTGTTTCATTCATACTGGTCGCCTGAGGGCGCCCTCGTGCAGAACTCACGATGCTTCAGGAAAAGCATTCAGCTACAGTATCTTTGTAACTGAATGAAAGAAGACAGAAATGCTTTGAATGATGACATTCAAAAAGAAAATTAAGACAATAAACACTGTACTGCGACAATGTTTATCTGTGTTCTTAAAACCACCTCGAGTATTTTAATAATTAAGTATATTTATAATCCACTGCTAATCGACATAGCCGTTATTAGCTACAGTATACCCTTACAAAAATAACCTACAGGAATCCTGCAGGATTTTCATTTTTTCTGCAGGATACCTGCTGGTATCCTATAGGAATTATGAAATCCTGCAGGACAAATTGACAGTATGTGCAGGAAATTCCTACAGGTTTTAGAATGGAAGCATCCAGCAAATACAAGTGAAAAATCCTGCAGGACTGCTGTGCATCTCATGCAGATATATATAAAAAAGAAAACATCAAAAAGGAAAGTAGTTTTCTTGCAGGAGTTATTTCTTGTAATTGGAAAGAAAGAAAGAGAAAGAAAGAAAGAAAAGAAGAAAGATGCCTAGCTACCTAAATACCTACAGGATCTAAATAACTACAGGATTAGGCTATATAGAGAATAAAACTCTGATAGTTGCTGCATTTTATACTGTATTTTTATTTAGATTCAAGTAATGTACATTTCATGGAACTATTTTTGATATAACAGGCACTGGCTGTTGGCAGCAATAAAAAAAAATAGTCCTAACAAACAATCAATACAACAAACAAACAAAAGTATACTTATGAATAGATTATAGGTAATTATATATATATATATATATAAAAACATTACTCTAAACCATTCAAAATTATGCATTTATGCAAACATCCAAGAAGTATTCAAGAGATATGAAACTGTAAACTGTACACTTTTACATTTTATTTCTATACATTCATTAAAATGCCAATCCAGCTATCTATTTTTAATCCAACTCCCATCTGTTTGGCTGGATGCAAAAAAAAAAACTGTCTGCAAGACCTGGTAGGTCCTTGAGGTAGACACAGGTTGAATGTATGTCTGTGCATTTGATGAGTTCAACTGAGTCTATCCCTTTTTCTTTTAAAATGTTTGTTGCTGTTATTCCTGATTCTCTGTCTTTGCTGATGTTGTTACTTGTTGTTTTCATTACATCAATGAAGGCATGTCCCTCTCCTTGCCCACTACCTACATCTATAAATGATCGTATTAATGCTACAGACCCATGTTTGATTTGAACAGCATGGTTGATTCTTTTAGTTAGAGATTTTGTTCCTTTTGCATGAATTCGCTTGCCATTAACCACAGCCCTAGAATAAAAACTGAAGGCTTTATTTGCACTGAAACCTGACTCTTGAAGGAGATAAGACTCTCTTGGGGTCGGCTGTCGTACATGTGGGCATCCAAGAAATATCACACTAGACCTACCAATACACTTTGTCACAATCTTGCTGCCTCCCAACATTTTTTCAACAAAGCTTTCGCTTTGTTGTGTTTCTTCATCCTTGAATACAGCAGCTATGAGTCGTGGAACATGCTGGTAAAGGTTAAACATGTTAACAATTTGTTCTGCTGCAGCTTGTGTGCCATTAAAGAGTTTCTGTAGGTGTACATTCTGAGTCTCATATAAGAATGCACTGTGACTCCATAAAGGACCCCAATTTTTTACAGATGCTGCTGCATGTACAAGTATGTGGACATTAAAAGACACATGGCACTTAGCATACAGAGACTCGAAACGGCCCACAAATGCTTTTAGAAGGGCATCAGCTGTGTCAATGTTTGTGGGTAAAATTGAATCTAGAAGGAGAATGTATGTGGCCTGCACTAGAAGTAGTAAATGGTCAAGATATTTTTGGGGCAAAATGCCAAACAAACAGGGAAGGCTGTAAAATAAGAGGAAGTGTCTTTATTCAGAAGCTTTCCAATATTTACGCAAAGAAATTGAACGTGGTGGTCTTGTTATACTTGCAGGTGGTTGAATGGCAAGCAACCTTCTTTCAATTTGCTCGATTTCTCTCCCAATGTACCAAGGCTCTGTATGGTATTTGGAGTCAAGACCATAGGGTAGTCAGTTGGCGACAAACACCTAGTAATATGCCATGCATGTAATCATATGCAAACCCAGCAACCATGTTAAAAAACGTCAGCAGCATTAGAGGAGATGGGCCTTTTACTCAATGTATGCATGTTCCAGAATCAACAGCTTGGTGAGCATCTTTAGTGTGTTTTTCATGTGTCCTAGCTCTGGCTCTACTGACTGCAAAGGATACACCCTTGTAAACCCATTACCCTTTTCCACAACTTCACCCTTTTGATAACACCAGTTACAGTTAATTTGCAACTCCTAACTTCATATCTATCCTGCACAATAATCCTGCAGGAACTGTATGTTTTAAATAGACCTGATTGTAATTCCTGTAGGACATAATTCCTGCATATAATTGTTTCCTTCATAAAATTCCTGCAGGAATTCCTTCAGGAAAATGAGCTGAAAATCCTGTAGGAAAACTGCATAATATTCCTGCAGGATTCCTGCAGGTTTTTTTGTAAGGGATAATATATTTCTGCGTCATTCTGTGATAAGAAGCCACATCAGATCAAGAAGGAAATTATTTTAAACATTTGTCTGATGTTGTGCAGTAAAAGCATGTTATAATGTTCTTTTGTTGTTGTTGTAATTTAGTCATTACAAGGGAAGATGCTCGGCGTCTGTTGCTTTTTCAGATGCAGGCGTTTCCTCATCTCAGCGCGCAGACTCACACACACACGCACACTCACTCACTCACTCTCTCACACACACACAGGGGCGGACTTACCCATTAGGCAAAGGTAGGCGACTGCCTTGGGCCCCCAAAAGCCAAGGGCCCCCTAAAATGCTTTTCATATACTACGAGATGCGCATTAAGCGCGGACACGCGAACGGTTGTCCGAGTTGAACATGCTTCTTGTGTATCCTGCTTGTAGCAAATGAAAATATTATGCATCTGACGCTGACTGCCGCACGAGCGCGAGGTCTCTCTTTCCCGCTGCGCACACCTCTCTCTCTCTCTCTCTCTGCGTCTGCTCTGTTCAGCGCGCGGTTAAAACATAGATATGTTGCTTCTCTAATTTTACATGCAAGTATAGCCGAAATCACAGCACAGCTATGGTCTTTATCTTATGTGTAGCCTATTTGATTTTATCAGACGACAGCACGATTATAAATCAGGATTTTTGTGCAGATTAACATCTTGGAAGGGAGAGCTGGTTATATAGTCTTAATGGATCGCGTTTCAGTCACTATTTCATATTCATTCCGTTGTCTGACAACAGAAACAGTAAATATAGCCTACCAATGAAAACGTATTATTTATTGAGAAAAAATTATTATAGCTGCATCAAAATACAGTATGTGGCACAGAGAGGCAAACAAATCTAATAATAAATAATAAATGTACATTTTGCATATTCAGAAGAAGTGAGCTGCCCTGACCTGCGAAAATGTAAACAGGCTTGTGTAAATTGCTCAGTGCAAAGAAAGAGAAGTAATGGGAACCTGGCATTTCTATGTTCTTTTTTTTCATGTGTCTAATAGACAAGTTCTTTGAAAAACATCTATGACCTTTGAAACATGTCTACTCTTCATGCTCTATGTTGACTATGGTTTCAGTAATAATAAACATATAGGCTATTGCATAAAGCATCCATATTTGTCCATGCCCATGTTGATTAAAGTATTAAAAACTTGAAAGGTATTAATTTAAGGTACATTTAGAACAGATACAAATTGAAATTTTACCTGGTAAAGTACAGACTATAGAATGAATGTGCACTTTCAATAATCCAGTCTGCAGTTTTTGATCAGACCAATGCGAAAATCCACCCACATAAACCCATTTTTAATAATATAATAATTTATACTTCTGACTCATCCCTTTTCTTAAAAAAAAAACGGTTTAAAATTGTGAGGTTTATCATTTTATAATTTATTTATTTATGTATCTCAACGGTAAATCAATTGCTATTTCGTGGTCTACAACTTGAAAGTATAAAAGTTCTGCTAAATGAATAAATGTAAATGAAAGAATCCCATTATAACATGCAAAATGTAGAAACATTGGACACAACTCTGGGGCACCATTGTGCAGCAGCAAGCATCACAACAAAAAAGAAACTTCAAGGTTGATCTAGGTAAATTTGTGCAAATGTATAGGGCCCCATTCCTTTGTTTGCCTGGGGCCCCCAATTCACTAAATCCGCCCCTGCACACACACACACACACACACACACACACACAGAGCCAGCTTGGAGAGAAATAAAACCGCACGGAAATTTAAAAGCAAAACCTTAAAAAACACTCTTATTGGTTGAACTCTTCATCCTTTTCTGTTACTTGTTTTGAATACTGCGCGTGGTACAGAGGCGTCACCAGGTTTTTGCGTAGTTTAGAAGTAACAAATCGTACCAGCGTACTTTGAGGTCAAAATGCGTATCCGCTACGCAAAATGCGTACAGGTTGGCAGGTCTGCAACTGATCCAGGCACCGTCATTGAGCAGAGGCATGCGGGTGGATCGTTTCCTTTTATTCACTAGCTTTAAAACATGCATGTTTTAATTTTATTAACTTTATTAACAAATAACATTTTCCTTCTCCATACTCTTCTCTTCCCATCACTCTGGTACAAGTTGATCTTGGTCTCATCTGTCCATAGGATGTTGTTCCAGAACTGTGAAGGCAAGGAACTGCTCATGATCCTAAGCATACCACCTCATCAGTGAAGCATGGTGGTGGTAGTGTCATGGCGTGGGCATGTATGGCTGCCAGTGGAACTGGTTCTCTTGTATTTATTGATGATGTGACAGCTGACAAAAGCAGCAGGATGAATTCTGAAGTGTTTAGGGCAATATTATCTGCTCATATTCAGCCAAATGCTTCAGAACTCATTGGACGGCGCTTCACAGTGCAGATGGACAATGACCCAAAGCATACTGCAAAAGCAACCAAAGAGTTTTTGAAGGGAAAGAAGTGGACTGTTATGCAATGGCCAAGTCAATCACCTGACCTGAATCCGATTGAGCATGCATTTCACTTGCTGAAGACAAAACTGAAGGGCAAATGCCCCAAGAACAAGCAGGAACTGAAGACGGTTGCAGTAGAGGCCTGGCAGAGCATCACCAGGGATGAAACCCAGCATCTGGTGATGTCTATGCGTTCCAGACTTCAGGCTGTAATTGACTGCAAAGGATTTGCAACCAAGTATTAACAAGTGAAAGTTTGATTTATGATTATTATTCTGTCCCATTACTTTTGGTCCCTTAACAAGTGGGAGGCACATATGCAAACTGTTGTAATTCCTACACCGTTCACTTGATTTGGATGTAAATACCCTCAAATTAAAGCTGACAGTCTGCAAGTAAAGGACCTCTTGTTTGTTTCATTTGAAATCCATTGTGGTGGTGTATAGAGCCAAAAATGTTAGAATTGTGTCGATGTCACAATATTTATGGACCTGACTGTATCCTTTACTGTATGTACAGTGCACAAATATGTTTAGAGAAAAATTACAGTAATTCACCAAACAGTTTTTTTCATGTTCCAAACATGGTAGTATATTCCTAGTTATGAGACTGGCTTACTACAGGTGAAATTTTGCCAATACCGGCTTTACTGGACATACAGTGCACAAATATGTTTAGAAAAAAACTACTGTAATTCACCAAAAAGGCTTTTTTATGTTTCAAAGGTTTTAGTATGTACCTACTTACAAGACTAACTTACTACAGGTTTGCCAGTATCTCCCTTACTGTATGTACAGCGCACAAATAATTTAATTTTAAAATTACAGTAATTTACCAATAGTTTTTTTCATGTTCCAAAGGTTGTAGTATGTTCCTAGATACAAGACCAACTTACTACACATGACATTTTGCCAATACATCCCATCATATATGTACAGTACACAATTGTTATTTTCATAAAAAATGTTGTATGCTCCCAAAAGTATTTTTTTTTTCATGTTGCAAAGGCTGTGGTTCATTTGCAGTTACAAGACTGACTTATGGCAGGTGAAATTTTGCTGATACCTCCTTTACTGTATGGACAGTGCACAAATATGTTTAGAAAAAAATACTGTAAATCACCAAAAGTTTTTTTTATGTTACAAAGGTTATAGTAACTTCCTACTGACCAGACTGACTTACTACAGATGAGATTTTGCCAATATCTCCTTTACTGTAGGCCTATGTACAGTACACAAATATTTTTAGAATTTTTATTCACCAATAGTTTTTTTTTATGTTCCAAAGGTTTTAGTACAGCAAAATCTCAACTGTAGTAAGTCTGTTGTAACTAGGACTGTAGTACAACCTTTGGAACATAATAAAACCCTTTTGGTGAATAAATGTAGGTCTTTTTCTGAAACTATTTGTGTACTGTACATACAGTAAAGGAGATATTGGCAAAATCTCACCTGTAGTACAGGTGCATCTCAATAAATTAGAATGTCGTGGAAAAGTTCATTTATTTCAGTAATTCAACTCAAATTGTGAAAGGCGTGTATTAAATAAATTCAATGCACACAGACTGAAGTAGTTTAAGTCTTTGGTTCTTTTAATTGTGATGATTTAGGCTCACATTTAACAAAAACCCATCAATTCATCTCAACAAATTAGAATACTTCATAAGACCAATAAAAAAAAACATTTTTAGTGAATTGTTGGCCTTCTAGAAAGTATGTTCATTTACTGTATATGTACTCAATACTTGGTAGGGGCTCCTTTTGCTTTAATTACTGCCTCAATTCGGCGTGGCATGGAGGTGATCAGTTTGTGGCACTGCTGAGGTGGTATGGAAGCCCAGGTTTCTTTGACAGTGGCCTTCAGCTCATCTGCATTGTTGGGTCTGGTGTCTCTGATCTTCCTCTTGACAATACCTCATAGATTCTCTTTGGGGTTCAGGTCAGGCGAGTTTGCTGGCCAATCAAGCACAGTAACACCATGGTCATTGAACCAGCTTTTGGTACCTTTGGCAGTGTGGACAGGTGCCAAGTCCTGCTGGAAAATGAAATCAGCATCTCCATAAAGCTTGTCAGCAGATGGAAGCATGAAGTGCTCTAAAATTTCCTGGTAGATGGCTGCGTTGACTGTGGACTTCAGAAAACACAGTGGACCAACACCAGCAGATGACATGGCAGCCCAAATCATCACTGACTGTGGAAACTTCACACTGGACTTCAAGCAACATGGAATCTGTGCCTCTCCACTCTTCCTCCAGACTCTGGGACCTTGTTTCCAAATGAAATGCAAAATGTACTTTCATCTGAAAAGAGGACTTTGGACCACTGAGCAACAGTCCAGTTCTTTTTCTCCACAGCCCAGGTAAGATGCTTCTGGCGTTATCTCTGGTTCAGAAGTGGCTTGGTAGCCCTTTCCCTGAAGACGTCTGTGTGGTGACTCTTGATGCACTGACTCCAGCTTCAGTCCACTCCTTGTGAAGCTCTCCCAAGTGTTTGAATCAGCTTTGCTTGACTGTATTCTCAAGCTTGCGGTCATCCCTGTTGCTTGTGCAGCTTTTCCTACCCAAATTCTTCCTTCCAGTCAACTTTGCATTAAATATGCTTTGATACAGCACTCTGTAAACAGCCGCACCTTTCAGTAATGACCTTCTGTGACTTACCCTCTTTATGGAGGGCGTCAATGTTCATCTTCTGGACCATTGCCAAGTCAGCAGTCTTCTCCATTATTGTGGTTTCAAAGAACAAGAGACACCCAGAATTTCTACTGTATGGATGGTCATTTATTGAAACTCAAATGTAAATATTCTAATATTTTGAGATACTGATTTCTCACTTTCATGAGCTGTAAGCTCTAATCATCAAAATTAAAACAAAAAAAAAACTTATCTTCATATTATGGCTGATATGTCGACCAGCTGTCAACATAATGCAATGAGAATATATTATCACATAAAATATTGATGTTTGAATGCATGGCAGTAATTATCACTTGTTTTGCTCTTGTCAGGCCATGATGTTCGGGAGCTTGCTGTTCCCTATCAGTCGGTCACTCCGAGTCACGTCGGATGACCGACGAATTGGGATCTCGCTTAGAGAGACCAATCCACTTCGAGTGTAACTAAACGAGCCAATGCACATTGGCATGCGATTATTGCATCCAGCTGCTGCTGATCACAGCGTGAGTATAAGTAGGCAGCAGGTGCAGCGCATATTCAGCTTTTCGCTTCGGAGCCGAGCGGTTACATCGTTCTGCTCTTGACTTCTGCTGACGAGTGAATTCAACGAGTTGAGCACGCTCTTCGGAAGACTCTCGTGCTGGCGGTACGGCGCTTCAGCGGCGGTGGTTCTTCCCGTGTCGAGTGGATTGCACACATCAGGTTGCACTACCCCCTGTTTGTGTTGCAGGTGACCATCTCCCCTGTGCGCTTCAGCACATTAAAAGAGCTTTTTCCCTAAAAGAGCATTCACGGGTGCGTCTTTTTAAAGACGACGTTGCATCTGGCAAACTTGACGTTACGTCTTTGTAAAGACGAGTTGGGTTTTGCTACAGACAACGTGTCACCCGTGCGTTTCTGGATGCGGTCGTTACCTGGTGCTGGGTGATGGTCACGATCACTGCCTCACGTGCCTGGGCAGTAAGCATGCTGAGGTGGCGTTCGTGGATGAGGCATCTTCTCATGCTGGGAAGATGACCATCTTGGAGTTGCGGCCAGGCTCCGCTACCACGAAAGGGGCGGAGCTCTGATGCCTCTGCCTCGATCTGGTTCTCGTTCTGGCTGCAGACAGACGAGGACTACTTCAGGTGGTGGCACGGGTGGTCTGAGGATTACAGTGGTGGCAAACCCTCCAGGGAACCAACCCTCGAGGGACCATCACTCCTCTTGCACTCCAAAACCAGTTGAGCTGCCAGTGGAACGTGCTGGACTCTCTACAAGGGGCGTACCAGCAGTATCCCTGGTGCTCCTCCCGATGACCAGATGTCAATCGCTGCATCGGAGGGTGAGCTAGAATTTCTGGAGAAGAAGATTCGGCTGCGCTGCTGCTACGGCAGTAGCAATGCCCGAGTCCGATCCAGAATCACGGCTATGCTTTCCCGGGCCGCTGAGAGGGTAGGGCTCGAGTGGAGACTTCCACCGTGTCCCGAGCCCTCGAGGTTGGATGACTGGTTTCTCGAGGTAGTTTGTGCTGGTTCTCAGCACCCTGCCCCGGTGCCTCTCTTCCCGGAGGTGCATGGGGAGCTTACCAGGTTGTGGATGGCACATTTTACTGCCAGAAACTGACCTGTTAGCTCCTCCTCCCTCACCATCCTCGGTGGTGTTGCAGCTAGGGGGTATACGGGGCCCCCCGGTGGAGCGGTCGGTTGCGATGCCATTGTGTCCTAATACCGCCTCCACCCGGCAGGGTAACCGTGCTTCCTCTTCCGGGCCTGTAGGTACTCGTCTGGTCTGTCCGGCGATGCTTATGTGACCCGTGGAGAAGCTGCCAACCGCTTGCGCTACGGCGTTACTGCAGGTTCTTCAGGCTAAAAGCACTGGGGGACATGCACGAGGGTGGTCACGATCCAGAAGTTCTGAAAGGGCTTTGTACCACTTCTGGCCTCGCGCTACGAGCGACGAAGGTCATTGCGTGGTCTTTGGGTCGTGCGATGTCCACACTTGTGGTCCAGGAGCGTCACCTGGCTGTGTCTGGTCGACATGGGGATGCCGACAAAGTTCGGTTCCTCAAGGGCCCTGTGTCCCAGACTGGCCTCTTCAGCGACGCAGTCGAGAGCATGGCCCAGCAGTTCTCAGCTGCTTAGGAGCAGACTGAGGCGATCCAACACATCCTGCCCAGCAGGCAGCTGCTGCCTCCACCCGTCCGCTGGTTGCAGCGCCCCAGCCTGCTCGTCGCCGAGGGCGGCCCCTGCGTCCGTCCCTGCTCCCGCACCGCATCCGCAGCAGCCTCCAGAAGCGGTGCCGTTGAGCTGGGCGTAGGCAGGCCGCCCCGCCCGTCCGGGCCCCCGTCAAACCTGGCGGAGAGCGGAAAAGCAAGAGGCCTCAGGACGGGCGACCCAGAGTGAAAGAGGACTGCTTCAGGAGATGGTGGATGCACCTCTCCCTCCCCCGGAGGAGGGCCGGGCGGAGAATCTTTGGTTTAAAAAAATAAAAATAAAAAATCTCGACAAGAAGCGGTTCTCTCTGCCTCTGGGTCCCAAGAGGGCATGGAGAGTCATGGACGGACCAACACCGGACCACACTCTTCTCCCTCTCTCGCCAGCAGGCAGCAGTGGGCGGTTCGAGAGCGTCATCAAAGGCCCTACTCACGCACCCTCTGCCAAACTGTGGAACCAGGTAAGTGTTGCACTGCACACTTAGACCCCTCTTTGGCCCGACACGGGCCGGGTCCCTGCGTTTCACCTCGCTGCCCCACCGCGGGTACGTCGGTGGTCCCGCAGGTCCCGCTTGTACAGTGTCTGGGTGCCTGGAAAAAGTGCTACCCAGCTCGTCTCGCTGGCTCCTGTGGACCATCTGACTCGGCTATGCGATTCAGTTCGCCCGGCGTTCTCCCAGGTTCCACCTCACAGCAGTAAAGGCTTGTGTGGGGGAGATCACTGTCCTATTGGCGAGGGACGTGATGGAGCCGGTCCCTCCAGCCGATATGAAGACAGGGTTTTACAGCCCTTACTTCATTGTGCCCAAGAAAGGCGGTGGGTGGAGACCAATCTTGGATCTGCGCGTCCTGAACTGGGCAAGCTTCCGTTCAAGAGACCCACGCAGAAGTGCATCTTCGGGTGCATCCGTCCCCGAGATTGGCTTGCAGCGATTGACCTGAAGGACGCGTACTTCCTTGTCTCAATCCTTCCGCACCACAGGCCATTCCTGCGGTTTGCGTTTGAAGGACGGGCATATTAGTACAAGGTCCTGCCCTTCGGGCTGTCCCTGTCACCCCGTGTCTTCACGAAAGTTGTGGAGGCAGCCCTGGTTCCCCTGAGAGAACAGGGCATTCGCATTCTCAACTACCTCGACGACTGGCTCATACTGCCTCAGTCTCAGGACCAGTTGTGCGAACACAGGGACTTGGTGCTCTCGCACCTCAGCCAGTTGGGCCTTCAGGTCAACTGGGAAAAGAGCAAACTCTCCCCGATGCAGAGGATCTCTTTTCTCGGTATGGAATTGGATTCGGTCAATCAGACAGCACGCCTCACGCAGGAACGTGCTCAGTCGGTGTTGAACTGCTTGAATGCGTTCAAGAGCAGGTCCGCGGTCCCACTGAAACAATTTCAGAGGCTCCTGGGGCGGCAGTGACGCCGCTGGGGCTGCTTCATATGAGACCGCTTCAACACTGGCTCCATGGCCGAGTCCCGAGGTGGGCGTGGTAACGCGGCACTCACCGGGTCCAAGTCACACCGGCCTGCCGCCAAACCCTCACCCCGTGGTCAGACCTTTCGTTTCTCTGGGCAGGAGTGCCCCTGGAACAGGTCTCTAGGCATGCTGTGGTTTACACGGATGCCTCCACCACCGGCTGGGGCGCCACGTTCAACGGGCTTGCAGTGTCGGGGGTTTGGACGGGGCCCCCAACTGCACTGGCACATAAGTTGCCTAGAGTTGCTGGCAGTACACCTGGCCCTGAACCGTCTCAAGAGGCGCTTACAGGGCAAGCACGTACTGGTCCGTACGGACACACTGTGACCGTTGCATACATCAACCGACAAGGTGGTCTACGCTTCCGTCGCATGTCGCAACTCGCCCGCCACCTCTTTCTATGGAGTCAGAAGCATCTGAGGTCGCTTCGTGCCATTCACATTCTGGGCTTGCTCAACCGGGCAGCCGACGAGCTGTCACGAGCTGCGCTCCCCGGAGAGTGGAGACTCCATCCCCAGACGGCCCAGCTTATTGAGAGACTTCTCATTGCCAGTTGTTTACTCCCTGACCGAGGAAACACTCGGCACGGAATGCACTGGCACTCAGCTGGCCGCGGGGCCCCGCAAGTATGCGTTCCCCCCAGTGAGCATTCTCGCACAGACACTGTGCAAGATCAGGGAGGACGAGGAGCAGGTCTTGCTCGTGGCGCCGTACTGGCCCACTCGGACTTGGTTCCCAGAACTGATGCTCCTCGTGACAGCCCCTCCTTGGCAGATTCCTCTGAGGTAGGATCTACTGACTCAGAGACGGGGCACCTTATGGCACCCGCGTCCAGACCTCTGGAAACTTAAAACATGTCTGGTCCCGGGACGGGACGCGGAGGTTCTAGGTGACCTACCCCAGGAGGTAGTTGACACCATCACTTCAGCGAGAGCGCTGTCTACGAGACATGCTTACGCCTTGAAGTGGAACCTGTTTGTCGAGTGGTGCTCTTCTCACCGAGAAGACCCCCGGAAGTGCCCGGTCAGAGTCGTGCTGTCCTTCTTGCAGCAAGGGTTGGAGCGAAGGCTGTCTCCTTTCACCCTTAAAGTCTATGTGGCTGCGATTGCTGCCAACCACGACCCTGTGGAAGGGAAGTTGGTGGGGAAGCATGACTTGGTCATCAGGTTCCTTAGGGGGGCAGGAAGGTTAAATCCTCCACGGCCCCCTCTATACCCTCTTGGGACCTGTCTCTAGTGCTCAGAGCACTACAGCAGGGCCCATTTGATCCATTGCAGACAGTCGAGCTGAAGTTTCTTTCAGACTCTGCTCCCGCTTGCATTGGCCTCCATCAAGAGGGTAGGGGACCTGCACGCATTTTCGGTCGGCGATTCGTGCCTAGAGTTTGGGCCGTCCCAGGTAATCCTGAGGCCCCGGCCTGGCTATGTGCCCAAGGTTCCCACTACTCCCTTCAGGGACCAGGTGGTGAGCCTGCAAGCGCTGCCCTCGGAGGAGGCAGACCCAGCCTTAGCGTTGCTTGTCCCGTCCGAGCATTGAAATGCTACGTTGACAGGACGCAAAGCTTCAGGACCTCAGACCAGCTCTTTATCTGTCACGGAGGCCGGCAGAAGGGAATGCCGTCTCCAAGCAGAGGATGGCCCACTGGATAGTGGACGCCATCACCCTGGCTTATTAGGCACAGGGTGTGCCCTGCCTGTTCAGGTTGAGAGCTCACTCTACTAGAAGTGTTGCATCTTCCTGGGCATTGGCTTGTGGCGCCTCGCTGGCAGATAATTATAGAGCTGCGGGTTGGGCGACCCCTGACACGTTTGCTAGATTCTTAGCCTTCGTGTGGAACCGGTCTCCTCCTGTGTTCTCACCTCAAACGGGTAGAAGCACTGAGAGGCTCCGGTTTCGGGTCGGCTTGCTAAAACTGCTCCAGAGAGTCCGTACTGTAGACCCTGTCGAGCTCCTCCGTCCCCTCGGCAGCCAGACGTGGCGGAGCGTCTGGCGCCAGGCCCTCACTCGATGAATCTGTGAGAACCGGTAGAGGGCTAGGGTCCATATGTAGAGACCTAATTGGATCTCATATGTGTAAAGTCCACGGTATAGCCTCAGAGCCCGTGTTTCCCCGGCAGACATTCTGCTAAGAGGCTACAATCACCTCTAAATCTTCCATATGCACCTAAACGGTTGTTCATATGCGTAAGTGCTTCTGAACCTCCTTTGGGAAGGATGGGCTTCCGCAGCGTTACTGTTCCAAGTGGAACGGGTACGTTTTCCCAGTGTTATCCAGTCTTACTGAGTGGGTAGTGCCATAGCAACAGTAACTGGTCTTCTTGTGAAGCCCTGACCTGCGCCAAAAAGTAGGGGCGCAGGAGGCTTCCACAGGACACTGGAAGGGGCAGTATCCGTGGCCTTTTGGTAGGGATCCCAATTCGTCGGTCATCCGACGTGACTCGGAGTGACCGACTGATAGGGAACGTCTCGGTTACGTATGTAACCCTCGTTCCCTGAAGGAGGGAACGGAGACGTCACGTCCCGTCGCCACGGCTGCTGTACCACCGCTGAGCGGCCGGGTCACCGGCTCGGCTCCTCAGCGAAAACCTGAATATGCGCTGCACCTGCTGCCTACTTATACTCACGCTGTGATCAGCAGCAGCTGGATGCAATAATCGCATGCCAATGTGCATTGGCTCGTTTAGTTACACTCGAAGTGGATTGGTCTCTCTAAGCGAGATCCCAATTCGTCGGTCATCCGACGTGACGTCTCCGTTCCCTCCTTCAGGGAACGAGGGTTACATACGTAACCGAGACGTTTGCTGTGTGTTGTAGCGCAGCACTGGCCCATTTCAACACAAATTTAGACCAGCACTGGGAGTTGTGGAAGAAGACACATAACAAGATTTACTCCAGTAAGGTGAGAATATGAATTTCATTCATCTGTCAGATGATCCAAAAGATGATCTTTTACCTACATCTAGAATATTTTTTTTATCGAATGTTCTGTGAGGAATACAAACTCCATTTCTTCCTTGTTTCTTATCAAACTGGTAAAGCTTGATTCATGGGCTTATTTGTTATGTAAATAATAATTTCATTTGAGACTTAAATATTATGACCAGTGATATCAATAGTTTTTAGATATTGCTGTATTAAACCATGGAACTGTCTGTTGTTTATATTGGCAGGATGAAGACCTGGGCAGGAGGGAGTTGTGGGAGAGAAACCTTGAACTTATCACCCTTCACAACCTGGAGGCCTCCATTCATATGACCTGGGCATGAACCACATGGGTGACATGGTGAGAACATGAGTGAAGTGTGTCTTTTTTAAAAAAAATAAAAATAAAACATCCCCCCTGGTGTTACAGATCGGCCAGGCTCCACCACCAATCCACCACTCTGATCACTATCACCTGAGTACTAATTCAAGCCACCTGCACCTCATCAGCACCAATCATCACAGCACTACTTAAGCACACACCTCACTCCAACCAGTTGTCCGATCTCGCTTACACGAAGTGGACTCTCCATACTATGTGCTACTACTTACCTGTTATCTACCTCAAGAACTACTTACCTCCTGTTCCTCTCCTCCGTAGATCCCCTGTGTCATCCCTGGCTGTTGTTCTCCGACCAAGCGTCCTCTACTCCGTCGTCAACCTGAGGTGTGTGCTGCTCCACTCCATCCACGAGTTCCTGGCAAGACAAGACACCCATCAGCATATCCTTTCAACCATCTATCAAGTATCAAGTTACTACTCACCTCCATCTACTGCCTTTACCTCTGCTGAATCAGTAAATAACATCTACCTGTTTCACAAACCTCAGTGTCCCGTCTACTTCCGTAACAGAAGATCGGACCAACACCGACAGAGTGATTCAGCATGAGTCAACCAGATCCTTTCCAGGAACTCGTGGATCATCTCCGACGGGTTCTCACTCCTGCACCTCCACCAACACCGTCTATCACTTCCGGATTCACTACCACCTCTTCTTCGTCTCCTGTCATCGTCAGTCCCATGGCCAAACCAGCGCCCTACTCTGGTGTGGCGGAGGAGTGCAACGGTTTTCTTCTTCAATGTTCCCTCTCCATTGAGATGCAACCCTATCTGTATCCTACTGAAAGATCCAAGATCGCTCTAATAGTCTCTCTACTCTCCGGCAAAGCACTGCAATGGGCCGAAACCATCTTGGCTCAGTCTGGTAATGTCACACAATCTTATAACAATTTTGTCACTCATTTCAGAGAGGTGTTTGGGAGACCAACTGGGGACTCATCGGTCAGCGATCAACTGTATCATCTCCGACAAGGCTCTCTGTCCATCAATGAGTATGCCCTCAGATTTAGAACCCTAGCCGCAGCTAGTGGTTGGAATGAGCAATCTCTGATTACCACTTACCGTCAGGGATTAGAGCCCCGATTGCGCCTACAACTCTCCAGCTACGATGACACCAAAGGATTAGAACACCTCATTCAACTCTCCATCCGGTGCTCCTGTCGTATGCAATCATGTTTTGAGGAACAAAACCTTATGACTCGTTGCACTCCTCCACAACGCCACCCAGAGGCGACCCATCCTCCAGAACCAGTTTCCGAACCGATGATGACAGACAACATGCGGTTGTCATCCGCTGAGCGGCAGAGGCGGCTTGCAAATGGTTTGTGCCTGTATTGTGGAAACGGTGGGCATGTAATATCTACATGTCCCATTCGACCTCCAAGATTCGGTGAGTGCTATTCAACCCATTCCTCAAAATATGAAACCTCTCTCTATCGAGATAACACTTATTGCACCTCATGTCTCTGTTCCAGTTCATGCCCTCCTTGACACGGGGTCCGCGGGAAACTTCATATCAAGGAGCCTCTGCCGCCAACTCAAGATCCCCACAACAGTCAATCCCAAGATTTACCAAGTCCAGTCCGTAACAGGGAGGCCGCTCAGTCGGCATAATGTCAGACACTAGGCTGGTCCATTACGCCTACGAGTAGGCCTTCTTCATGAAGAGGAGATCAGTTTACTGGTTCTGGAGGAAACAACATCGGATATCATCCTGGGTCGACCCTGGTTCGCTCTTCATGAACCCCAAGTATCCTGGCGCACGGGAGACGTCCTGAAGTGGGGTAACCAGTGCTTTCCAGAATGCTTTCCGAATATGGTCCTACCACCAACGCCGACCAACCAGTCCCTGTCTCTGAATTCCACCACCATCGAAAGCCCCCTGGAGAAACGATCCGTCGACATACCTACGTGTTATTCCCACTTCAGCGACGTCTTCTGCCCGAAGAAGGCCTCCCAACTACCTCCTCATCGGCCATGGGACTGCGCGATAGACCTACTACCGGGTGAGTCAGTGCCCAAGGGAAAGATCTACCCACTATCACTCCCAGAACAGAAGGCCATGGAGGAGTATATTGAAGAGGCACTAGAACAAGGTTACATCCGCCCTTCCACATCCCCTGCTGCTTCAAGCTTCTTTTTTGTGGCTAAGAAGGACGGAGGCTTGCGGCCTTGTATAGATTACCGGGCTCTTAACAACATTACTGTAAAATTCCGTTATCCCCTTCCTCTCGTCCCAGCAGCTTTGGAACATCTCCGTGGTGCCACCATCTTCACCAAGCTAGACCTCCGCAGCGCATATAACCTCATCCGGATACGTGAGGGGGACGAATGGAAGACAGCCTTCGTGACCCCTACCGGCCACTACGAATATCTGGTCATGCCGTATGGTCTAGTCAATGCCCCCTCCGTATTCCAAGACTTTATGCATGAGGTGCTCCGAGAGTTTCTCCACCACTTCGTCCTGGTATATATCGATGACATCCTCATTTACTCTCGGAGCTTGGCCGAACATCGCCACCACGTTGCGGAGGTCCTCCAACGTCTACGTCAATTTCAACTCTTCCTCAAAGCAGAAAAGTGCTCCTTCCATCACCCCTCGGTAAAATTTCTGGGCTATCATATTGACAGCAGTGGCATCCGGATGGACGAGGGGAAGGTGGAAGCCATCAAGACCTGGCCCACTCCATCTACCATAAAGGAACTTCAAAGATTTCTGGGGTTTTCAAATTTCTACCGTCGCTTCATCCTGAACTATAGTACTCTCACCAGTCCCCTTACCAATCTTCTCCGAAGCAAGCCCAAGTCTCTGTCCTGGACTCCAGCAGCCGACGAGGCTTTTGACAAGCTAAAGGAAGCTTTCACTCAAGCTCCAATCCTTGTCCATTCTGATCCTACGAAGGCCTTCATTGTGGAAGTTGATGCCTCCACTACAGGGGTTGGAGCTGTGCTTTCCCAGCAGCAGGGGAGCCCCATGAGACTCCATCCATGCGCCTTCTTCTCACGAAAGCTCAGCCCGGCGGAGCGTAACTACGACATCGGTAACAGGGAGCTCCTCGCCATCAAGCTGGCCCTAGAAGAATGGAGGCATTGGCTGGAGGGAGCTCAACATCCGTTCACTGTACTTACAGATCATAAGAACTTACAATATCTGAGGGAGGCAAAGAGGCTAAATCCAAGACAAGCCCGCTGGGCGTTATTTTTCACTCGTTTCAATTTCTCCATCTCCTACCGTCCTGGTCCCAGGAATGTTAAGGCAGACGCTCTGTCGCGCATTTACGCCCCAGAAGAAGAGGAAGAACCACCAGAACCCATTATCCCGGAAAACATGTTTGTCAGCCCCATCCAATGGAACCCTGATACTGCTCCTCCTCCCAATGTCTCCACGGCCACTCCGCCGGGCTGTCCACCAGGTGCACAGTATGTCACACGTACCCAACGTACCCCTCTCATTCACTCTGTGCACTCGTCACTGGGCACTGGCCACCCTGGGGCCAACGTAACCCTCTCGCTGCTTAAAGACCGCTTCTGGTGGCCAAATATGGCAAGGGATGTGAGAAGGTTCGTCCAGGGTTGTAAGGAATGTGCCATATCCAAGAGCCCCCGCCATCTTCCATCAGGCAAATTCCTCCCGCTGCCCGTTCCCAACCGGCCATGGTCACACCTAGGGGTAGACTTTGTCACTGACCTACCAGCCTCTGATGGGAACACGTGTATCCTGGTGATTGTGGACAGGTTCTCCAAATCCTGCAGATTGATTCCCCTCAAGGGCCTACCTACGGCTATGATGACGGCCGAACTCATGTTTAATCATGTCTTCAGATATTTCGGAATTCCTGAGGATATTGTATCCGACCGAGGCCCTCAGTTAATTTCCCATGTGTGGCGAAACTTCTTCAAACTCCTAGGTGTGACCGTAAGTCTATCTTCTGGATACCACCCGCAGACGAACGGGCAGACGGAGAGGAAGATCCAGGAGATTGGACGATTCCTGCGAACCTTCTGTCACGGCCACCAGGACTCTTGGAATCAGTTCATTGGCTGGGCCGAGTACGCCCAGAACTCCCTTCAACAGTCATCCACTGGACTCACTCCCTTCCAGTGCGTGCTCGGTTTCCAGCCACCCATGTTTCCCTGGACTGGAGAACCGTCTGACGTCCCTTCAGTGGATTACTGGTTCCGAGAGAGCGAGAGGGTCTGGGATGAAGCACACCATCACCTTCAGCGAGCACTTCGCAGACGCAAGATGACAGCAGACCTTCGGAGGTCTGACGCTCCCCTCTATCATCCGGGACAGAAGGTCTGGCTGTCAACAAAGGACATCCGATTGCGTCTGCCCTGCAAGAAGCTCGCTCCCAGATACGTTGGTCCCTTCACCATTCGGAGACAAATCAACCCGGTCACTTATCAACTCAACTTACCTGCACAGTACAGGATTAACCCCACTTTCCATGTGTCCCTCCTTAAACCTTATCATTCTCCTGTTTCCACAGAGCCTGGTCCGAGTGCTGATCCCCCTCTCCCACTAATCCTGGAGGATGGTGCCATCTACGAGGTCAGAACAATCCTGGATTCCCGACGTCGTGGTGGTCTGCTGGAATACCTCGTGGATTGGGAAGGTTACGGTCCAGAGGAGAGGTCATGGGTTCCCAAGGATGACATTCTGGATCCAACGCTCATTGAGGATTTCCACACTAGCTTCCCTGATCGACCTGCACCCAGAGCCAGAGGTAGACCACCACGCCGTCGGTTCTCTCGGCCCTCTGGAGCGGGCCGTGGAGGGGGGGGGTAATGTTACAGATCGGCCAGGCTCCACCACCAATCCACCACTCCGATCACTATCACCTGAGTACTAATTCAAGCCACCTGCACCTCATCAGCACCAATCATCACAGCACTACTTAAGCACACACCTCACTCCAACCAGTTGTCCGATCTCGCTTACACGAAGTGGACTCTCCATACTATGTGCTACTACTTACCTGTTATCTACCTCAAGAACTACTTACCTCCTGTTCCTCTCCTCCGTAGATCCCCTGTGTCATCCCTGGCTGTTGTTCTCCGACCAAGCGTCCTCTACTCCGTCGTCAACCTGAGGTGTGTGCTGCTCCACTCCATCCACGAGTTCCTGGCAAGACAAGACACCCATCAGCATATCCTTTCAACCATCTATCAAGTATCAAGTTACTACTCACCTCCATCTACTGCCTTTACCTCTGCTGAATCAATAAATAACATCTACCTGTTTCACAAACCTCAGTGTCCCGTCTACTTCCGTAACACCTGGCACGCTATATTGCTTTACTTCCTTGTTTCTATTTTTGAACATGAAACTATTCTGTGTGAGGGAACTTTTTTTTTTTCATCCAATATATCTTCTTCACAAAAGGTTCTAGATGTTTAAGTTAATATAGTGTCTAAATTGCACAGCCATAAAGTTTTACATTTTGGCAGACATCGGCTATATCAGATGCAGTGACAATTTCGTCATCTGAAACTCAAATTTTCCTCTTTGTTTTGTTGATTCACAGACAACAGAGGAGATCCTGCAAACATTAGCCACGACTCGTGTCCCTTCTAACTTTAAGCGGCAAGCACCAGAATTTGTGGGCTCTTCTAGAGCTGCTGTCCCAGATTCTCTGGACTGGAGAGAGAAGGGATATGTCTCCAGTGTGAAGAACCAGGTGTGATTATACCATTTGTTGTTGTTTTTTTTAATACAAAAACAAAATTATTTTTTTTATTTCTCAGGACAACTCTTTTTGTTTATTTTGATAGAACTGAGACAAAAGCATTTTTAAGAATTGTAGGTTCACATTATATTTCTATTATATAGCTTCAAGTCAAAAAGTGTAAATATTCCACAGTTCTTGTGTTTCCTCATTTTAGTAGTTTTATATTACTTCTCTCTCTGCTGTCAGGGTGGATGTGGTTCATGTTGGGCGTTCAGCTCTGTTGGGGCTCTTGAAGGTCAGCTGATGAATACCACAGGAAAACTGGTCGAACTCAGTCCTCAGAATCTGGTGGACTGTTCCTCCAGTTACGGCACCCATGGCTGCAGTGGTGGTTGGATGAATGATGCCTTCCAGTATGTTATTAAAAATGGTGGAATAGACTCAGAGTCATCTTACCCATATGAAGGAGTGGTAAGTTGTTTGTGTGGGTCTAAGTGAAGAAGAAACAAGTGATAATTACAGAAACATGGTAGAAACATTTCATATTAGAAGTGTCAGGAACTGTCACTGCAAGATTTTAGCAATGTGACGTGACGTGACATACAGCCAAGTATGGTGACCCATACTCGGAATTCGTGCTCTGCATTTACCCATCCAAAGTGCACACACAGCAGTGAACACACACACACCGTGAACACACACCCGGAGCAGTGGGCAGCCATTTATGCTGCAGTGCCCAAGGAGCAGTTGGGGGTTTGGTGCTTTGCTCAAGGGCACCTCAGTCGTGGTATTGAGGGTGGAGAGAGTGCTGTACATTCAATCCCCCCACCTACAATACCTGCCGGCCGGAGACTCGAACTCGCAACCTTTGGATTACGAGTCCGACTCTCTAACAATTAGGCCACCACTTCCCCAATGTGCATGCAGACAGCTGGATCTGTCAGTGCTTGGCACATTTTTAAAAAGCTGCAATCCTTTATTATGACTATAATCTAATAAATAAATGTATCCTACAGCAAGGGCAGTGCAGATACAATCCATCCCAGCGTGCAGCAAACTGCACCAAGTACTATTCTGTCAGTCAGGGAGATGAGGAGGCCCTGAAGCAGGCTGTTGCCAACGTCGGGCCCATTTCAGTGGCCATTGATGCCACCCACCCTCAGTTTATCCTGTACCGCAGTGGTGAGTATTTCTTTCTCATCACATTTCAGTCAGGCCGATTACCAAGTTTTCAGGTTGCAAACTGAAGGTGAAAATTATTTTTATTTTTCGTTGGTAGCTATTGTAATGTTATCTCACATCTGTCCACAGGAGTTTACAATTTTCCATCTTGCAGCAAAATCATAAACCATGCAGTGCTGGTTGTGGGATACGGTGCGATTGCTGGACAGGACTTTTGGCTGGTCAAAAACAGGTACAGGCTGACTGATTGTAAAGTATTGTGATTATGAACTGGCTGGGTCTGATTTTGTTTTTCGAAATATACGCAATGTAGTCTTGTAAAAAGAGACCATCTATTTCAAACAAAACATTGAGATGAATACATATGCTAATTGTTATCTTTTGCTTGAACAGTTGGGGTAATGGATTTGGAGATGGTGGCTACATCCGTATGGCCAGAAACCAGAACAACATGTGTGGCATCGCCTCATATGCCTCCTATCCGGTTATGTAACTGAAACCCATGTTGAAATCTATGAATATAGATAAGAAATATTTTATTATTTAGCTAATTTCTTAGCTGTAAATGAGTGTTCTATATACTGTTTTTCCCCCCAGTCTTTTTAAAAAAAAAATCCAAATGTATTTTAAGAATGTCTTACAATGTAAATATTAAATTTTAAATCAGTCTTTTTCTCTCTCTTGTAAAACTTTAAAAGAAAAATATCTTTCACTCTATTCAGTGTGTTTACAAATGACTTGGGTTTTATTCAGTGCAACATCACAACAAACAGTTTCACATGAGGTATTAAAGGATTTTTCAAGATCAGCACACAATGTCCAGTTATGATTGACATTTAGATTGCTGTGATTTTTACACCTTTGGTTGATTAGCCACATTCATAAGGTAACACAAGGGAGAGAATGGCATAAAATGACATGTTCACACCAGCAGAAAGAGATTTTAAATGAGTGATGGGTAAAAGAAAACTCTTGCTACCTTTTCAGTCTGCTTATCTAAACCGTAAATAAGTGGATCTCCAGATGCCAAAAATGCCTTGAGAGAATGAATTCTGTCAGCCTGTTATGATCCAACAATCAAGTTTGCTAAAATCATATATTTTTTTTTATTCGGGTGATCATATGACACAGCTAAAACATAATTGCATCATATTTGTAGAGACAAACATATTTAACATTTATTTTGGTCTCTATCCTCACTTAACGTAACACTTTTTTGGCTTTTTTTTTCTTTTTGGAGGGATAAGCAATCATAAGATCAGCAAGACCCCCTCTCTTGCTCCGATTGTCATTCCCATTTGGTCTTTATATTGATAAATGTTCTTCAATCGCTCTCTCTTTCTCTCTCTCTCACACACACACACACACACAGACAAACAAGGTTCTCTCTGCCTGCAGGTAGGGCTGTGGTGTAGTTGTGTTCACGGATTGATTCCAGCACATTTGGCTATAAAAACTTAGTAACGCACAGACGCTCCCTGAATGGATGGGATCTTTGGTACAGTTACATCTCAGCTACACGACACATCACACACAGTTGAGGTAGATGAAATTAGAGCTGTCGGGTAGAACAAAAATGGCCAAACGGGTTCCCCTCAGTGGGCCGGCGAAATGGAAATATCACTTAAGATTTACACACTGTAGTAACTCTTTCAAATGTATCTGAAGAGGTTAAACACTACGAGAATATGGCGTGATTTATGTTCCTCTCAGTAAGCGTGTGAATAAAATGTCCACTAGGAGGCGCCAAATACTAAATAACGTTAGATGCGTCTGCCATGAGCTGCTAAACGTGATCTTTGGGACGCTACAGGTCGTCGAGTGATCTCTAACCATCTACCGCGTAAGTTTGCAAATTATGATAACCTAAATCATTACATCTCTACAAAAAGAGAGGCTCGGCTAACCACCAGTGCTGCAACAGGGTGACCTGGAGAGCTGAGACGCACACACGCGTCCTTTGCCCCTCACGCAGCATGCTTACAATTGTCGCTCATTAAACTTTAATTCACATCCCCAAACTCCCATTCACCACCCCTCTGCTAGCCTCTGATCTGCCACCCCTCCCCACGAACGCCCTAAGCCCATGGGCCCTACCGAGTGCCGAGCGCCGGCCTCAGCCGCCGAGAGGACACAGATAAAAAGGGCCTCTTTGAAGTCGGCAGAAGTCGATGGCCTCTTTCATGGGCCCTCTTTCAAGTGTGTGCTGTGAAGGGGCCTCACTACATGCCCTGCAAAGGTTAAACACAGGGGAACGTGAAAGAGCACTGAAAAAGGGACTACTTCTCCCTCGACGGCCCACCCCGAGAGACCACGGCACAGCACGTACAATTATCGTACAGTAAATGTGGACGGCAGTGAGGAGATCACAGTTCAACTGCCTAAATATAGAATCATCTCGACGTCACAGTCACTTGTGTGCTGTTTAACGATCACACTGGGTCTCGATTTGTTCGGTCAGGCTGTGGCCTAAAGAGTCTAGACACGCAGCACATGTGAACGAGGAACATGGATGGGTACGCTAGCTTGGCTATCGAAATACTAACACAGCGATCAGGAGATGAGAAACGTCGGACATTCAGGGAGGACAAATATTCATCTTTGGTATTGGGACTCCTATCAGAGATAGGGTCATTTTTCACACACAAACAACACTCGGTGAAATAAATACTGACGGTAACTAGCAAATAAATTAAATAAATAGCAAGAAGATTGGAAATAAATACATAAATAATTATAAATACACAAAGTGGTTCTCAGTTCATGTTCAATTCAAGCTTTTTGTGAGTATTTTTCATCAGGGTCTTTGAGATTTTGAGCTTTTTCCGGTACGAACAGCCATCGGCCAGATTGTGTGCTTGAAATTTTTACAAAAACAAATGGATTTCTCCATCCTCAGTGATCTAAGAAATCATTTGAAATCAGATGGAAAGTATGCAGGAGCGTCCTGGATTCCTCTTCTCAGCCATTCTGTCAGCAGAAACTCACCAACAAGTTAAAAGTCCGTTGCAAAAAGAGTCATGGCTGAGTTCCTCCTCATATTGTTTGAGAGGATGCGACTCCAGTCCTGTGCTGAGACTGTAGTTGTCCCACAGCAGATGCCTTTTTTGGACTATGAGGCCTGGCTTTTTGTAACTAAGGTGTATAAAAAGAAAACAAGCTCTCAAAAAATTTTCATATTTTGGTTTCAGCTTCTTTATCCAGTAGTTTTCCCTTTAAAAGAATCTCTGAAAGATTCATTTGCATCCTTCTTTGGTCATTAATTTTCCATTTGTTGCAAAATCATCTCTCTCTCTTTCGAGAACTCTAAAAATATTGTTTTGACTGTCATGATCAACAAAGAAAAACCAGAAACATTTGCACTGATTTTTAGACGCTGTAACGAATTACAAAATTCATAGATTCAATTTCTATTCAGTAGCTTTTCATAACCCTCAATATGTTGATTTGTGAGAGATTTCATAAGCCCTGATGTGTCGGGCCCATCCTTTGCGATTAAAGCTAAAATAATCAATGCTAAAACTACAATCAAATCCTGTCTCATCTAGACATTGCGAACATCAGACTTCATCTTTGGTTTCATATGCTGTTGATTTGTATACAAAAACACCCTTGATTAAAAATCTCAAACTCAAGGAGCTACAGGTAAACCTGTGCTGTGCAGAGCGTAAAACAGCTCATTTTCCCATCATGCCGTGGAGCAGGTCACAGCTGGAGACGCAGTGCTGGACCCCGACGAGCCAGTGGAGGATGGGCGGCCCTCTTCAATCCAGCGGTTGACATTTCTGCGGCGAGCGTTCATGAAGAAGTTGCTTACTGTGGAAAGCTCAAGGCCAAGCTGCTGAGAGATGGTGATCTGCAGGTCTTTGGTCGGTCGGTGGTTCTCTCTGAAAATGGCCAAGAGAGTGCGACGCTGCAGGTCTGTGAAGACTAGCCGGGTGCGCTTGGGCCCCTGGTTGCGCTCTAGCTTGGATTGCTCCTGCTCCTTACGCTTACAAGCTGAAAAAGAGACAGAGAGAAAAAAAAAACATTAGTCTACAAATAAATATCTTAATTGCTAAATCTTAATTGGTATTTCCATTATTATTAGCAATTTATCTTTATTATCTAATAGGCTCAACACTTTGTTAATTACGGAAAACATAAATAGTGTTTGATAAAGGTCTATTCAGTGTAGATTTTTTACGTGTGACATGCATCATTAACAATATAATTAAAGAGGTTTCAAACTGTAAACAGCAAAAAAAGAGAGACAGATGCGCAAATAATGGTTGACAGTTTCATCAAGGAAATTATGGTAAAATATTCTCAGATTTTTAAGATCTCAACATTTTAAAATGCTAACCACTGAATCTGAAGTACAAGTAGATTAAGGGATGATAATTAAGTCCTTCGCTTTTGTAGAAAAAAAATATGCAAATAATCAGGAAATTACAGATGAAAGCTAAAAAAGAAAGATTGCAAATTTAAAGATCTCACCGTTTTAAAATGTTAAACATTGCATCTAAAGTGCAACTAGCTTGTGAGATGATGAATAAGTCCTTTGCTACTACAGAAAAATATGCAACAGAATCAGGAAATTATCATCAAATGCTAAAAGACGAAAAGAAAATAGAAATAGAAAACATTGCATGTAAAGTGAAACTGAGCAGTCCTGTGCAGTAGAAAAAGATGCAACAGATCAGTTAGAGCCAATGTTGTCAATACTCAACATTTTCATTTTGTAGTATTTATCATAAATCTCTATTAATGTTATATAATATACAGCTTAATTAAATACTGCACTGGGTGTAGACCAGACTATTGCCTGAAAACCAGAGTCTCTATCAGACAACTGCCAACTTGATAGATAGATAAATGTACTTTATTGATCCCCGAGTGGAAATTCAGGATAAGGGAGATTAAGTGATAAAGAGAAAGACTGTAAACGTGCTGAACAATAATGATCTATATCAAATACAACAAACCAGAAGAAACAAAACATTCAGAAAGTCCATTGTCCTTAAAATTCTTAATGTTTCAGTTCAGCATTTACCACTGTATCATATTCAAACTCCTGATTCTCTCGATCGGGCCCACTTGCTTTCGCCAATACAACGGCGACCATTAACTAAATGCTTCCTGATGTTGTAATCATGTGTAAAAGGTAGGAATTACCATGCTATAAATCCTGCGCTCCGCACCACACTTCCAGACATAAACATCCCCCCATAGAGTTCTTATGATCGTGGGAGCAGGCCCTAATCATGATGTATACCACTTGTCTCATGTAGCTGAAACGTGATCGAAAGCCTTTTTCATAAACCACCCCCACCCCCCAATTGCCTATCACCCCCCTCTCCCCCCGAAGCCGTACTCCCTGCCTACTCCACCCCCTGCTGATTTTTTTTCGGCCAGGGGCTGATAGAAATTATTGATTAAATCTGTGCTGCTCAGACTCCCCGACCTATAGAGGAGCTTTAACCCCTTTAGTGCTGGATGAAAGGGGAGCTTCTACGTGCCAAACCACATTTATTGTCAATCTCTGCAGGGCAGCAGAAATCTAAACTTAACTATGCAATTTTTATAAAAAATAGTTTGGGGCTGAAAATGTAAAAGTAACAGCATCAGTAAAAAAGCCTCTGCTATTTAAGCCGATTATATCTCTGTGATTCCTTAAGACAAGAGCTTTAGGCTTCAGTGCTTGTGTGTGAAATCCCAATGCTGTCCGAATGCCGAGCTTTAGAGTAATGATCTCTACCCTGCCCTGCGACTGAATTTCTCTCTGTTCATCTCTCTCCCAATCAAAGCTCAGCCAGTTTGTGAAAACACACAGACACAACCAACAGAACACATCCACACAAAAGACCTGAGGAAAAACTGAGTGAGAGAAAGAGACAAACAATTCAGGATATCTAGGAAAACCAGGATACAAATTTTAGGTCAATAAATCTAGCTTATAAAATATTAATAAATAAATGTACAATAAATGCAGTGTGATCTCAGGCCCTGTTTGCACTGGGTTAAAAAAAAAAGTGTCATCATTTTTCCTCCCAATAACGATGGTGAGTATCTAAAAAGTGCTGATGGATTTTAAAAGGATGGGTATTTGTTGTATAAATGCTTGTTAAAAATCACTGCATTAAGCTGAATCATCATTAAACATGTCGGTAAGCTGAACTCCTGCTGTCTCTGAGAGAGGAGGCGTGTAGCCGCATGCATTCTAATGTTTGCTCACACCGTCTTATTCACAGGAGGTGTGTGCTGGAGCCTTCTGCGTTACTTTCCCAAGGAAATCAATACTAGCTAGTAATTAAACAAAGGGCATGGTGAGAAAAGTCAACACTCATGGAAAGTGGGTTATATAGGGAAATACGGAGGTGTCCACTTATGCTTTTGTGCACAGAAGCTGTGAAAAAAGCCTTAAGAAAAATCCATCAGATGGTGATTGGTCAACAGAAAATTCAGTCAATATCAATTAAAATTTATGAAAAATATTCCAATAATCCAAACCTAAATTATGCATTATGCATATAAAAAAAAGTCATAAATAAACAGGGCTTACGTTATCACAGCACCGTTCATCATCCTAAATGAACATTTACTGCCAATCAAAATTTACACAATAGCATGTTTAGCGACTACCACAGAAAACAACAGCAGGACACGGTACCGCTCAGGCCAACGGGGCATTGATTGATTCCATGTATTTCGTTGCATGGAACACCCCTACGACTGAGGGCACAGTGGTCACCAATCAATATCTGTAGTGGTAATGCAAGCAGAATAATTCATTCTGAAGCGTATTTCATGCTTAGGTGATTGATCGCTTGGGATTCGGAAAGAATTCGGGAGAATCTGCGTGTCTGTGTTTGTCTCCCACCCCACAATCCTCAGTGGCTGCTGCAGCACGCCAGCCGACATTTTGAAAACCGCCCCATCCCTGCATCACCCCCCCCCCCCCCCCTCTCGTCCATTCTCATGTTACTGTTTTTTCTCTGGATCTCTTTGTGTGCTTTGGACAACAGTTAAAGTTTCAGCCTCTTTAATGTCAAAACATTGTAACACGGCAAGATTCACTAGATTTGAAGTGAAATATGACTTATTTCTCAATAATACACACAATGTTCATTTCTCGCATTACTGAAACATTTAAATGCCAATATTTTACTGTACGTTAAGCAATTGTTGGTCAAAGACACTGTTGTATCTGTGGTACTTTTCATGTATTGTGACTGAATAACTTTAATTGAAAATTTTATTTGTTGTTAATCATATATGCACCACTTGCTACTGTTTTTAACAATACTCGCCCAGATTTACAACTAATTTTGGGGATTTGTTCTGTTTCACAACAACAATCCATTTTAAATTCAACTAAACAAGCGCAAGCTTTTTACCTTCCAGACGTAACGAAGCCATCCTCTGAAACTCTGGCTCCTGTAGCCAGTGGGACATCCTCTTGAAGGTTTCACGGCCAGACTTGAGTTTCCCCCAAGGTTTGGGGTTCCTAAGCAGGTCTGACAGAGTGCCCTGAGACCTGCACAGAACCCGCTCTGCGAAAATGGCCTGTGGGATGCTGTACCTCTTCAGTTCATTGATGATTCTTTGAGCCACATCTTTGGTGTTGATTTCCTCCCCTCCACCACCGTTCTGCAAGCTGGCCAGCATGCCCTCCCTTCCCAAGCTGGAGCTGGAGGAGGAAGGGGAAGAAGAGGGGAGATCCCCGAGTTTGGAAGCCTGTTGGCTCTGGAGGTGGTGCTGATAACTCTGGTTGTATATATGGGGGTGGTAGGTGGGAGTGTGCTGATGGGCATCCATTTTGTTTAGCTGGTGCTCTCCCCCTAGAGAGGGCGGTGACATTTCCCTCACGAAGTCTGGTGCTGTTCGACAGATGTTACCCCCATTGCTGACCATATGGACCTCATGGCCACCTGGAAGCATCTGGCTACTGTGTCCATTCTGACTTCCCAGGCTGCCATAGCCATGCATGGCGGTCTCCAGGCCTGCACTGCCCAACGGTGGAGACAGACCCTGTCCCAAACCAAAGTCTTTTCCGTAAGGGGTATAGTAGTTTCCTCCCAGGCCTCGATCTTCTCGCATGAGAGTGAAGCTGCCGATGACGTTGCTCACAGGCAGGCAGGGATGGTGATGATGATGGTGGAATTTGTCATCAAAGGGCTGGAGGGGTGTCAGTGTGGTGTAGGTGCTTCCACAGCTGGTTGGTGGGTCCCTGCTGTACCCCAGAGTTGCCATGCTGTGGTCATATGCGGGGCTCTGGTGATCAGATTCCAGACCCATGACAGGGCCTCCCAGTGAGGGACGAGGGAAAGCAGCCGTGAGATCCCGAGAGTGCAGCATGGCTCGGCTGTCCTGACTGTGTGCCAGCTCTACGTGGCTGTGCAAGGACATCTCACCCATATTACCATCCATATCTGTACCTTCCTTGCTCCACTTCTTCTTTAAATTCCAGCTGATGTGTTTTTCGAACTGTCTAGAGTGTGTTTTCTGTAATATGATCTAAAAACAGTTCCTGATGCTGTTTATATCTCAAAATCTGATTTCAGTGTACTCTCAGAGACATTTCATCACAGTGTCCATCTTGGGTCATGCAAGCAAATTCTGTGTTCCATAAATGCTTCTGAATTTATCCATGTGAGTCTTGCTTTTGCCTTGTTGACCAAAGCTGAAAAAGAGACAGGAGGACCATGATCACTGATTTGTTATTGATTACTTATTCAGCTTTATTGATTAGTCGCAAATATTATAATACTCGAAACACCATGATTAATTCCGTTACAAGTAACTTTTTTTGTTTATTAATAGCAACCTTATTTTGTTTATAAAATTCATTACATTCAAAATTAACTTTAACAATCATATCGAGGTTTAAAAACAGGTCGAGAAAAATTAAGAATTGCTTACCTCACAACGTAGCTTATCCGACAGGATGGAGAGAAGCGAAACAGCCTCTCCAAAACACAATCAAAAGCCGATAATGGGATGGGTTATTCTATACACCAGCAGAAATCCCCAGTTTACCATCACACAACAGTCGGTTTTACGTAACGACTTTTGCGTGTCATCAGCACATTTCGGTCTTCAAAAAAGCAACGGCTCGGTCCGGTCCTTCACTCCCGTTATCCGCTAGCTTCTCGCTGGACCACAACTGTCGAGGATGCAACACAAATGACGCGTAAGGCCGTACGATTTTGTCCGAACTTCGCTATGTTGTAACCGTGTCAAAAATGAGCGCCGATGTATGTCTAAGCATCACGCTCCGTCGCTGTCATTATCTCTGTGGTTTTGCCCTTCTGTATCCTCATCGATCTCGGCCCCAACTCTTTCTCTCCTCTCTCTCTCTTCCCCCAGCCCCCCTCTCTGTACGTCACACTCTTAAAATCTGACAGATGTGGGGTGAATTTACAACCCTCGTTAACTCCTTCCCTCCTGCGGACCTCAAGAAGCCATTGTCTTAGGCGGGGCTCCTGAGAGTGTTCGAATTATATAGTTTAAGAAGAGTTGACTTAAAAAATTATTCAATAAGAACATTTTCAAGGCGCAATCTGTTGAGGATCTCGCGTAACCCAAATTGTCTTTTTATGCCCTAATCAGTTATCCAAATATGAAATAGCCTAAGACTTTGTAAACAGAACACATGTCTTTTGTCATAGGCTATAGGCTGCGTATAATATGTAAATCTTTAATAAAGTGATGAATAATAGAAATCTATATCTTTTAGTGTTCAGTCACTAACGAAAAGTGCTCAGCGTACTGTTGCTATGGTTACTTCCTCGGGCCAACGCGATTTTGCATTTCTTTTAGCTAAAATTGAAAACGCGCAGCAATATTTTGAGTCTAAATATAAAATGTGATGTTCATGTAATATTTTGTATTTAGTTCAATCTACAGCCCTTCAAGAATTGTGTTTAGGTTTATTTTTGTTGATAATAAATAATACATTTTGCATTTTTAAAATGTACGAGAAAAAAACCTGTGCAATCCAATTAGAAGGCCAAAGCGTTTATGTACTATTAACTAGTTTTATTTTCCCAAACTAAGGGTAATTAACTGAAGCAACAAAGCGTAGTGACAGAGAGCGTTTCTTATCAGCTGTCAGCTTACAATGTAGTGGACAATTAACATAAGAGTTTGCTCCTCAATCACAGAAGTGCTAAACAAGATCAATGCACTTGATCTATCCAATGCGCACCTATGACCCTCTTTCTAAGAGCACACGAGACCTTTCCTAAACCGCGCTAATAATCAACAATTACACTTCTGTCATGTTTCCATTAAAAAAGGGGGGAAAAGCCATTTATGCGACACGAGTTTGTGTGCATCGGAGAGAGAGAGAGGTGGGAGTTGATGCGGGTAGGTGTTTGAAACTTGGAATATTAATCATATCTGTCTGTCAGTTTAATTTTTAGAGATGAGCAATTCTAGCGCTTGAAAATGTTTCCAGTGCGATGTGGGACTGCTGTCTTCCCGCAGCAGATGCTGCACTATCGATCCGCGCCGAGCAGGGCCGAGGGAGGGAGGGAAGGAGGGGGGTGTGCATGTGGAGAGTGTGTGGCTGGAGGTAAAATGGTCAGCTCTTACCGCAAAAAAAAGGTCTGTTTGAGGGTCGAGGTGAAAGTTCACTCACTGCGGCTGGAGAGCTCGATAGACGATAGAACACTCGAATGAAAACAATCCGATTCAGAGCGCATTGATAACCTTTTACACCCTTTATAATGTGAAATTCTGATAAATAAAACAAGAATTTCCCTTTAACCTTTTAATCATTTTCTTGTGCATTTTAAAGCCATCTGGAAAATACAGAATAGCATGTGGATTGAATGGGATTTGTGTGTGTCAGTATGTTCAGGTGAAAACTCAACATTAGCAGAACACCAAGAAAAATATTTTAAAATATAGATAAACAACATAATGAGCATTATGGATGGTTGTGTAACAATGACCTCTCTTTTCTAACATACCATGATTTTTTCCCCGGTGCATCAGGAAGGTTTATTCTATTAATATTATTGTTATTTCAAAATAATTTTATGTAGCACTGTTAAGATTTCTGCACGAATTAGAGAGAGCTTATCTGAGAGCTACAAGTTCGGCACCTTGTAAAGCATTGCAGAATATTATTCACCAATTCTCTTTTTTTGTCTGGGACACGTATCAATGATCAAACATTGTTCAAAACAAACCGTGGAAATCAAAACAGCGGCCAGCGAGTTAGTAAATTATTTATACCCGTCTATTGAGCTCTTTGAGCCTTTGGTCGAGCCACGTCCTCCCGAGTGGTGTGTGTAGAGGCCTGCAGGTTAACACGTACATGAGGCTAAACGAGCAGAGCTAAGCACAGATAACACTGTGTGTTCTTTGAAAGTTATTGAAGAGTTTAACTCTTTCACATCATGTTACTATCTTGTCTTTGAGACCGTAGAGACGGTGTTGAATAGCTCATATCACTCAGAACATCAATTAAATGTATTTTATGTAGTGGCCTAAATGCGTAAAACTGAATAAATGAAACGATGGACGCGACAGAACCTCAGCTTTTGCAGAAATACATTTCTACTTCTACTACGAAAGCACATTTCTAGTTTAAACTGACGGTGCAAAATTTACAGATTATTCTGTATAAAATATGTTTATGGTAGCCTATACGGAATTACTTTACAATTCAAAAGTAATATGCAGTACAAGGTATAGCCAGATTTGTTTTCCCTCGGTATTCTGATAAATCTCAAAGACATGAATGTTATTGATCACATTTGGAAACAGTCTTGTTTGTGTGGTTGAAACCTTTGTATCAGAATAGAATTTATTCTGTGCATTTATTTTGAGGAAACACGGTAGGTTTCATACAGCCCAATACTATTTATAGAAACATCTAATAGAAAATTAATAGTAATCACTGTTTGTAGGCCTACTTGTAGCCTCACGATGGATTTTTTTTTTAAAATATTGTTTAAAAAAAAATTACTTGTGCAGTAGTAGCCTATAATTTCCTAAATCTAGCTGTTCATCAATGTTTGTGTTTGTCTTTTGACTGCAGCGCTTTAGCTTAACAAAATACTACAATTAAAGACTTTTTAAAAACCAGAAGCAATATATAAAAAACTAACGCAAATCTGCTAATGCAACGAAAAAAAAAAACAATTATGAAATTGTGCAGCAAGCTTAAATTGTAATAAAAATATTTTACTACTGTTAACCTACAATTATCACTTATTCCTTTCAGATTTAACCAATTTCATCCATATGAGAAGTGTGTAAGTAGGTTATTAAAACTGATTATTTACATTCTTTATTATATTCAACAATATTTGTTTTCATGCGTTTTTGTCTCCTGTTTTATTGTTAATGTTTTATATCAGTCTTAATATTTTGGCTTCGGAAACAAGTGTCTAAAAGCACAAAAATAAATGAATTAAAAATGATACGTAGCCTACTACAAACTAAAACGTGCATTCAAATGCGAAATATGAAAGGGCTAGAACAAATTAATTTCGTCCAAAAATAATAGGACGCATGGTGAATAATAAAAAGAAGTCGATCGATGAAAAAGTCAATAACTCAATTATGCCCGAACCTCACGGAGAGCAGGCCCATGAAACATGGAAAATCACATGAAAATAAAACTTTGTGCGCCTGACTGTCACTTTACAATTATACAGAAGTTAAACGGAGGGTTAGCCTATATAACAATTCAAAAAGTTTAAAAATACATACATCTATAAATGTTCTAAAGCCTATAAATATTTAAAATTACATTTGCAGTTTTTTTTATATGTATTATTCTGGGGTAGGTGTTTTAACGGACTGCATCAGAAAAAGAGGAATTCATTCATGAACCTCAAGGTACATTTAGATAACTTTCTGTACGTTGTAAAGTTTAAACTGAAGTTGAAGTATAGATTTTAACCGTAAAATAATAATAATACAATTATAACATCAAGTTCATGTAAAAAGGCTACATCTTACATTACACACGATCTTATGTCTAAGAGCATCTTCATACAGTACCGCTGTTTATGTGCACTGGCTATTTTATTTGTTTTAAAAATCATTTCTTAATGTTTTTTTTTTCCCCGCACCGCATCAGGAGATTAAATTATTCACTAGAATTTACAATTATAAAACATACAAATATATTACAGGCCTACCTACAGGCCTACATATAGGTAGTTCGCATATTTTATTTGTGTAAAGGTATTTCATATAAAGGTTTTTATATAAAAACGCTTTTCAGACAAACCCTGAGAGAGATTTATAATTTTCACAAATATGATATGAAGACAAGACTGTATTAGGGGAGTCTGCTGAATTACTATGAAGGTCATGCTCATATTCAGCTTTCAGTAACGTTTCACTAGTCACATTCACAAACGTAACCACAATGTTAAAGGATAATATTTTCTATGATTTTACGATTTAACCTCTGAGCCACAGCAAGTGTTCAGCCGCATTCAAATGGGCGCGCGCCCGTGTATTTGGTTGTTTATCGATTGGGAAACGCGGGCGTGCTGCCAACATGCAGGATGGCAATCTATTATTACCATTGTGAATTATTAGCAATCGGAGTCTAACAACCGGCCATATATATATAATACAGCATGTTTAATATAAATTGCTAAAAGATTTCTAATGTTTTACATGCTACTGCATAGCGTTTAAATTCGACTGAACCCAATTCAATTACGCAGTAAAACAAGTACAGCATTTTAGTCTTTAATTAATATTTTAACGACATAATCGTCAATGCAACAAGATGATGCAATTCAGATTAATCCGTTTGGAATTAAAGCATAGTTGAATCATATTTAAATCGAGTCTTAAAATTCTAATAATAAAATAGCGTTAGATTTTTGTCACTAAAATAATTTAAGATGCAAGGCCTTCTCCAAATCAAAACTATAGCAGCATTAAATAGAGCAGCACTCAGTTCCACTGCTAAAAATCCTCATCCTCACAATACTAAACATACAAACACTTTGACATGATTCTGATTTCCATTGCACATTCATTCCACAAAATAACAGCAACAGCAGAGCACTTAAAACACCCACATGCATTGCACAATATAAATACAAGTCTATGCAAACACAATGATCTGATTTTGTCCATTTAGAACTCAGCTTGTGAGTGTGAAGTGAACCTTCACATTGTTTACGTGTTTATAAGAGTGTGCTGTGTATATCCCATCTAATAGATGCTCTGTGGGTGGGTGGAGGGTCTGAGATTGCCTTGCAGTCGGTTAGCATCCTTTTCCCTGCCCCTCTCTCTTCCATTTTTTTCCTCTTCCCCTCTCTCTTCTTCGCTCCTCTCTGCAGGAGCTAGTATCCACATCCTCCATCCCATCTTCAATTTTATCATAAGACAATGTTCTCCTGTCCCTAGAAATCCCCCATTTTGTGAGTCCCCTCTGTGTCCTGCATCCGTCTATTTCCACACAATTTGTCCTGTATCCATTTTGCTTTCCAGCCCGGCGATGTGGCATCTTCCCTGTCTCAGTGTGTGTGTGGGTAGATGCGGTTTCTGTTCCTGCTCTTTTTAATCAGCATGTTAATAAGAAAGGTAACTAATCAATACGTTCAATGGCCTGGCGATTGATACCATCTCAGCCTCCCTCCCCTCTCTCTTTGACACACACACACACACACACACACACACACACACACACACACACACACACACACACACACACTATGAGCACAAAGGCTAAATAGTAAACAAATATATATAATAACACTGAGAGAATAATCACTTTAGTTTAAGTTCGATCATTCAACAGTGATGTCTGATACTGGTATCTTTAAGGAATCTGAAGTGTGGAGAATAGGGAATAGGGAATTCAAGCATTAGCTTTATTAAATGTGCGGGATCCGCAAACACAAAGGGATGATTTTTTCACTTGTATCAAAGCACATGGTGATACACGTCTTTTCCAACATCAACACCAAGAGTAAAAATATCTCTTAGTGAGTATGTGTGTTCTTCACCCCAGGGTAGGGTCTTCTACTACAAATGGCTAAATCCAACAGGATGGAAAGAGAAAAATGGCAGAGGATAAAGAGAATTCCCTTACAGAAGAAAGTGTTTGGGGAGAAAAAACATTAAACACACATGCAAACACAGAATGGCCTTTAAAGCTGACATTCTGCAGACCTGCGGTCATGCTCTTACTTCATGATAGTTTCTTTGCAGTGTGTACATAGCAAAGTTCTCTTATGTTTGCCTTTGGTTGACCTTAACTGTTTGCATGTTGAGCTGGCAGATCAGAGAAACTAGATTGTACATTCTTCTAAAGATAAAGCGGTTTTTTTTTTTTTTTTGCATTTTAAACATGCAAGCTTTTAGATAAAGGGTAAAATTCAAGGATTTTGTAAAAGGAATTTTCTGTGTTCAGTGCAAGTTAGCTTAATCAATAGCATTTACTGGATTATACTGATTAACATAAATAAATAAATTAATTTGAAATCATCCCTTATTTCCTTTAAAAAAAAACAAGATTATGGTAAAGCACTTATGCAAGTGAATGGGAACAATTTAAAGCAGAAATGTGAAGCTTATATTTTATAAAAGCACTTAAATAGATTCTTCTGTTAAAATGTATAATTTTTATGTATTATTATGTTTTAACAGGCATTATGTTGTCACTGCAACAAAAGTTATATAATGTTATATGCAAAGTTAGTAATGCACATTGTTTACATATTGCAGCTTTATGTAACTCAAAATATAGCTTTTTTAAAGACAAGTCAATTTTGTGTAACCCAGAATATTTCTGTAAAAGGATAAATGAAAATTCTGTCATCATTTATTCTCGTTCAAAACTTGTATGACTTTCTTTCTTCTGTGGAACACAAAAGAAAATATAAAGGTGAGAAAATATATTTTGAAGGTAAGTAAATGACAGAATTTCATTTTTGTGTCAGCTATCCATTTAAGTAAGACGTACAAGGCAAACATTCTTCTATAAAACAAATATACAGTATCATATACAGTATCATTAAGCTTTACCCATCAAATGTGGCTTATTTACATGCTTGGAATTATTAATGACTAATTGAAAAAGCCTAAGTGCCATGTTCCAGAATTCTCTGATATGACAGAAGCCCTATCATATTTCTGGCACTGATGTGAGCTTGTGTTTCAGCTCACGGCTCTCTCCGAATGTGGCGTGTGTGTGTGAGCGTCCCTAGGGAGGTTTAGAGTGACCACTGCCCCCTGACCCCCCCTTTATACTGTCACCCCACAACCCAAACCTCCATCAGAAATGCACCAGTCACCTAGCAACAGAGGCCTAGTAGTCAGAGGTCAAAGACCAGGGGCTATCGCAGATATTACACACACTCCAAGAAACGTTAATATAGAATCCCAGAATTACAGTCATCCATTTTAAGAATCATGTCATGGCATCATTTTATACTGTATACTTTACATTAAGCCTCCATTTAAGCATTGTCAAGTAAAGCATTGCAAACTGACTGTCACGCATGCACAGGAAACACATACGTATAATATGCCACTCAGCATGAAAATAAAAAATGTTATGGATGAAAAGGTGTGCTCACACACTTTTGACACTAAAACCTCTTTGTTTTCCACTGAATAACAACAAAGGGCAACGATGACCATTCCATTTCATCCAATCAAGAAAAGGTCACTGACCTCTGACCCCAGCTGACCACAAGAGGAGGATGGGCACGATCCAATCACCTTAAACAGTCCGAGGCAGCACGTCCAGGGTGGAAGGAGGTAATGAAAAGAGGGGGGTGGAGAAAGGGAACGAATAATGGATGGGTGCAGATGCAGCATTAATCTGTGCCTTGATCAGGGCCTGCAGCGTCTTGAATGGAGGGATGAAGAATACCAGAAGAATGAAAGGCACATCCACCTCGACTACATCTGTGCTGTATTTTAATCTGATGGTGAAATGTGATGGAATTCACTTACCACACCTTCAGTCTGACATCATCTGAGAGGAGTTTAATCATAATTTCCGACACAGGAGGCACCACTATGAGAATTTATGACCTTGATGACCTAATCCGCTTGTTAAATCGTGACGTAAGAAATAGTGTTGCGAGGTCCAAGCTTCTTCTATGCGTTTCAAATGAGCATACAAGCTCAACAACTGTTTTTTTGCTATTACATATTTAAGCTAAGCTTTTAAAAACTCAGTGAGTTGGCACCAATAGCCTTACTGTGCTACGGGCGTCCCAAGTTCGAATCCTGACTCAAGCATCCTGTCCCCCCCCTCTCTCTCCCACTGTCAGATCTAAACTGTCTATCATAATAAAGGCAAAACGGCAAAAATACATCTTTAAAAACTCACTGTGTACACTACAGTCCACAGGCTCACAGAATCTTAACGATTCATAAAAGATCAATCAGTCTGCAGATAAGGTTAGAATCATGATTTTTTTCGGGAGTATGACAGCACACCTTAAGTGTATATTAGCACCGCTTTTAGCACATCTTTTTTTTTTGTTTTTAAATATTTATTTTTGTCTTTATTAGGGTAGGACAGTATGATAACAGGAAGTGAAGTGGGAGAGAGAGAGAGAAGGGGGGGGGACACACAGAATCGGGAAAGGTCCACGAGCCAGGACTCGAACTCGGGGCACTCAAAGCGCAATGGTGCTTGGTGTGCTGCCCACGAGGCTATTGGCACGCCACGTAACATCTTTCTAAAAAACATTCCATAAAACAGCATTGAAAGTTGTGAAATTTACATGATCTGACCTTTATACAGTGCATGCCATTTCTTCCATGTTAAATTACGATAAATAATGATAATTACAACTTTAAAGTTTTAATAATCATTCGAATTCTAAGAGAATAGGGAAGTCTACACCACATCTATAATGACAAATAGGAACAAATTATTTGAAATCACTTTCAGAGCAATTTTTTCCACCTGATAAATGATATTTCCATCCAAAGTTACGAATTAAACTTATGCGCAAAATTGGAATATTACATAAAACATTTGAAAATAAAGCACTGTTTTCATCCAGTGAGTTGAAGAGAACTAAATCGTCACTTCCTGATTAACTTGCACTAAATATCACGAAGAAAAATTAAATTTGCTGCAATAGGAGAAGGCACTGTCTATAATAATTTTTGTATTCAATAAATTACGAGCTTCAGAGCGCGCAGACGAAACGCGGTCATGTTATCTTATTTTTGGAGCCTGCTATTTGGAAACACAGTTCTGGGAGTTAATTATAACGAAGCACTTTGACGAGACTTTGCTCAAGCATTTTAGAATGACAAAACTAGCATTTCAGATGCTGTGCAATGAGAATGTTTGATGTTCCAGTTTTATGCTGTCCCATCGCAAAGTCACATGTCTTTTTTGAAGCACATTAAGGAATTTATTCAGTAAAAGTGTTTCCATCACAGTTTATGTACATGTTTTACATGTACATCTACTTAGTTGAGTGCATACGTTTTTTATGTGCATTTTTAGAATTTATGCACATCTTGGCGTTTCCATCCAGCGTTTTTATGCGATATACCAAAATGCGCATATGAATAGGTGGATGGAAACAGCCATTGACTGCCAATGAGAATTTCTAAGAGCATTCAAAGTTGCAGTCGACATACTGTAATTGAAGTGCGCGATTATAATAAACAGAATATTATCATTTGCTGGTGTGGATGCAAGTAAAGTTATTGTTATAGTTATCATTCCTGGTGGAAACAGACCTTAATGTTTCCTTCTAAAAGATGACCCTAGTATTGCTTCACACAGACATTTTTTTGAAGGCCAAACAGACCAGCTGCTCACAAACAAGCTTGAGATTAGGCAACTGTCACTCCATTCAAAAAGAAAAGGCTGTTCTGTACATACACACACACACACACACAGATGGTTGGTCAGCACGTGCCCAAAGGAGGGCAGAGCAGTGACCCTCAGCTGGACACTATGGCCAGGTCAGTGACACTCAATCCCTTCTTTCAGGCCAGCTGCCACTAGTTCTGTGCTAATAGCACCTCCCCAAACACACACATACACACACACCCTTAGGCTCCCTCAATCTGCCTACACTGACCAGTGAAAAAGCAGGGATGGGGTGGGGTGGAGGACAGCTGGACACTCGCCACTCTCCTGTCTCCTCAGGGGGTGTCCTAGTGTGTGTGGGTACATGTGAGCTAGAGAAAAGCTTAATAGCCTGGTGTTGATGAGAGCAATTGGAACCAAGAAGAAAAAAAAGAAGCGGGTCTGGCACACATAGACCCCACAGAGAGACAATTAGCAAGTTAGCAATGACCCACTTTAGTTGGCCACCTGATTTCCACCTTGGATTTCATTTTCTTGTAAGCACCGTGACAGAATCTATCACCTGGCGGCAAACCTGTGTCATTTAGCATTGTGGCTACTTTGGCTAAAGTACCCCAGCAACCGCAGGTCCAATGATCCACAGCTCCAGGCCGTCCAGTACCATGGGCCGGGCTGAGCCAGACAGTCGATAAATCAATAGGTCACTCAAGCACACACACACACACACACACACACACGTCACTGCAGGGCTGAGAGGCCACATGAAACCACCATTGATTGAAGGGGGTAGGGAGAGCGTTGACGGTCAGAGCTGTGCATGTGTGTGAGGTTATGGGGCTCACCTCAATTCCTAACACTGCAATAGGGAGTTCAAAATGGCCTCGGTAATGCTTACACACTTAAACACACGCACACACAACAGAGCCGAAAGATCTTGGTGTGCTGGTACCCTTCTATCACAACTCAAATCACACATTCTAAGTGATTGAATGCCTTTGAGTCTATAGTTTCTCAGTCTATATATATATATTTTTTTTGGGGGGGGGGTTGCCTTTATTATGATAGGACAGTGAATAGCAGACAGAAAGCGAAGTGGGAGAGAGAGGGGGACGGGATCGGGAAAGGTCCTTGAGCCGGGACTCAAACTCGGGACGCCCATAACACAATGGCGTTACGGCGTCAGACTATATTTATATAACTAGGAATAGACAATATATTGTTTTTGGTTGATTTTAGTGTTTTGTTTTTTTTCTGTGTTTTTGATATTGGACATGTAATTGTTCATGCCCGTTTCTCCTATTTTTTTTCACTGAAAGTTAATATTTAATAACAATAATAATTTAATAACTGTTAAAAGTAATCTTTAGTGAATCTTGAAATTAACAATCCATCTATCATTATAATATGAAATGTAAATATGCCTAAATTATAATCATTATAATATTGCCTAAATGTAGCATTAAAAGTCATAAATATTACTCTTTAGTGTTTTATTCTTCATTTATTTTAATAAAATGCATAATTTTAATTTTGGATATTTATTAGTTACATAAAATGTAAAAGTTTATCAGAATTGGCCAAAAAATATAAATAGCCAAGCATCCCTATTTATAATAATTTTAACCATTTTTAGAGATGTAGATTTGTTCCAAAGCTCCATCATGCCTCTTAAAAACAAACATTCATTTTTGGCATTGATGGTTATAAAAAGAACGTTGAACATCCATGGAACCATGTTTTTTTTTTTATAGTGGAAAAAGGCTTTTTATATTATTAAAATGATCTTTACACTAAGAACTAAGAAAAAAATGGTTCTTTTAACTATTGTTCACTGAAAGAGTCTTTGGGGAACCCAAAATATTTCTTCTATGGCATCACTGCAAAAGAAACTCTTTTGGAACCTTTTTTATTAATAAGAGTATAGGCTGATTTTATATGTTACTATACATCAGCTTCACTAAGCACGTTATTTCACTTTACCGTAAAAATTAACTAACGTTCTATTTAATGACTTGTTTAACCATTTGACTTCTTTGAATGCGATCCATATTCACATAGATTGCATCTAAGAGGATTCTTGTGTTAAGTTGGCTGGCTTCTAGTGTTAAGTTGTCTTCTGATCTGCTCTTTGTTGCAGTGTTTTGCCCACTCATGCGTTCATTGAAAAAAGCATTAGCCTGTTCTTCTCCGGCTCTTTTATGACCTCGTCAAGTCAACGGCTGCAGCATTGAACATGTTTACTTGACCTGCAAATTGGGGTCAAGGCAAAGTAAAGACCCCTACACTTGTGCAAAGAACGCAGACAAACAGTGACCATTGAGACACAGATATTGTGTACACCTACAAAATCCAATAAGTTTTTGGGGAAGCAAATGCAAATTGCACTATGACAAAAAAACAACAATCATAAATACAATTGGTAATAGGTATAACAGTGTAGAACATTTTTGGGTGGCACTTAAACCGGCACAAGCTGCCAGGGACTAGCACAAGGTGGCAGGGAATAGAAGACAGGTGTAAATAAACGCCGGGGCTCTGTCCTTGCTCTGTGAGTTGCCATGGCAACGGCTGATAGAGCATCCTATCGATCGCACTGTCCAGTCTGAATTGTGCAGCCCCTGAACCCACGTTTTTTTTCCCTGTGTGGTGATGGGTGTGGATCAATACCTGATATTGTATGCCTCTTTTGCCTTGCGTCTCTCATGGCTTCCATAATAGTGGTAATGATAGTGAGAGGGAAGCAAAAAGAAAAGGAAGCCGCCTGAAACAATGGTAAAAAGACAGCTGGATCTATTTCGTCACAAATGCGAAGAATAAAAATCACTTCCTACTTTAACTCGAGAGGCATGCTTTTAAAAACAATAGATAGCCATCATGACACTTTGCCTGTGTTATTCGCTTATGCGCTTTACTGCATCCCACACAGAATTCAGTTTCCCCAGCGCAGAAAATGTCACATCCGATTTTTCCGCACATCTCCCGGTCTGCATATGCGAACAGCCACACGCCATTTACCTAATGTGAGGCCGTTTAGTCCAGCCATTGCTTTGACTGTTACACAAATCAGAACGGCCAGGAAGACCAGGCTGCTCCGGTTCAGCAAGAGCTTGTGAAGGAGAGCGAGGCACGGAGAAGGACCTGCGGGAGCTCGTTTAAATCTGGCCTGAGGGATCCCTCCAGCTAGGGGTCACGGTTGGAGTCACAGCGCACTGGATTTAAAGGTGGGGCTCCTTAAGGTGCCTCTGTTGCCCCGAGGCACAGCCATCACAATTCCTGCAGTGCTGGAAATGAAAGCCGGTCTAGGACAAAGACCCTTTCCTTGCTTATGGCCACTGCTCAGAAAAATTACTCAAATGATTGAGATGTCGGTTACATCTTTCTTTTTGCCTCTGTCCTCCCCAGCAACACCCTAGTGTGAGTTTAAGAAGAATTACCGAGGTTTGACTTCTTGAGCGAACGTATAAAATTAGTTTTATATTATTAATTATATATAGACTAAGAGAGCATACTAATACTATCACTAAAATTAAAAAAAAAAAAAAAAAAAAGCTTTTGCATAGTCTACATTCAAACCATTAGTACTCTGCGCGTTAAAGCAAAACCAGCTCCATATATTTCCTAAGAACGTTGTTCACTGATAATTTTTTTTTTACATGCATAAACTTCCGTCATGCCAGTCTGAGGAGTCCTTGATCTCTAGAGACTCGACTGAAGTCGCTCAAGCTGTTTTTGTGTTTCAGTGCTGCATGTATTTGGCTGCTCGCCTGCAGTACTGAGCTCTGTGCAGCGGTACAAATGTAAATCCGTGCTCCGCGGGGACGGAGTGTGAGGGGGAGCGGAGTGGCTGCCCTCGCATCCCTGCGAGATGAAAACCCATCCACTCGGAGAGGCACAGCGGCTACCGGGGCAGAAGTCAGGCGCGTGGGGCCAGGCATGTGGGAGAGAGGAGTGATGGAGGGAAAGTTTTCTCTGCCTCAAGCGCTCTGCATATGTTGTGAGAGTGAGAGCCTGCAGTGAACTTGGCAGCACACTTCAAAACTTTATGGAGCAGACGTGCACACTGCATCCTAATACGAGCTGTGTCTTGATTCGTGATTCGGGATTCTTGAGATTTGTCAGACACTGTGCCTTGAATTTTTAAAAAAAATTATTCTTGGCTCACCGATATAAGATTTTGCTCGCCTACATTTTGTTTAAAGAGCGGTTTCTCATTGGTTCGCTTTGTTCTCAAAGCGCTCAGATTAATCATAGTCGATGTTGATCACATTTGGGTAAACAGTGTAAATTTAGCTGCCAAATGTTTACATAACCACTTTTAAAATTTAAAGAGATAGTTCAGGTCGATCCAAACCGGTATGACTTTCTTTCTTCTGTGGACACAAACGAGGATATTTTAAAAAAAAGTCTGTTATTTGTCCATTCAATGAAGGTCAATGGGATCTAATGATGTTTAAAAAATAGCCAGATGTTTAAAAGAGTTTGAAAAAATGACAGAATTTTCTTTTTCGTACTATTATTTTTAAATAATTAAATAAATATTACTATTATTAAATGAATCAACATTAAATAATTATTAAAAATGTTTTGTTTTGTAACAGAAGTTATTGATTATCTACCTAAACATCTAGACTACAGATAAAAATCCTTCATAACAAAAAAAG
>CM041806.1:0-59999 GCA_023376895.1 Aspiorhynchus laticeps | reverse complement strand
TGTTTATGGTTTGATTTTAATGTACAGCACTTTGGTCAGTCTTGTGGCTGTTTTTAAATGTGCTTGATAAATAAATGAACTTGAACTTGAACTTAACCTCTTATCTATTTTTTCAGTGCATATTTTAATGTGAATATGAATTTTGAATAGATTTTTATTACTATTTCAGGTCATTTTTTCATATGCAATGCGAAGTACTTTAAAAACGTAAAGGCAAACACTTTTTTGAATTTTAATAAACATTATTACATTGTATAAAGCTTAAGAAATGGTTTGCTAATACTGCATATTAATGCACATTAAAATAGAATTGTCAAAATCTAATACTGCTTTTTATAGCCCATATATTCATATATGTTCTTATATAGGGTACAACGGGGCTAAAGGCGCCCCTGGGTAAAAGGCGCCTTTGATATTATTTTCATCTAAACCACTAGATGGCACTAAAACGTGGCGTAGCACTTTCCAAAACATTCGCTTTTCAAGATGCATGTGTTTATTTGTTTGATCTTTGACGCGATCGCGCGCAGCAGCGCAAAGTTGATTCTGTGCTTTCTTGATCTAATACTGCAGACATGCACGTGCACTCTCAGACACCTGCACTTCCGCAAGTGACGTCACTTGCAGTCTTTTTTGTTTTTTATTTTATTTTATTTATTAAGTATTTTTTTAATTGAATCTCTCAAGATATTACACAAGTATCCAGGTGGTGAAGACAAGAAAAAAGAAACTAAATTACGAAGTCGCTTGCAACTGCTACTTGCACTCTTCGCTGCCTGCTATGTCACTTGCAATCCACACAAATGGTGCGTGTTGCCATGGAGACAAGATGCTGTGGCGGTTAAACGATTAAAACTAATTTAATATCATAACATACATTTCTCCTCTACGTTTTCTCTTTTTTTGACAGCTTGTGCCATACAGGTCATTGTTAATATGTAAAACTAAAATTATTAATTATTATTAATTATTAATATGTAATAACATAAAAATATGTAAAAATCGGTGGTTAAACGATTAAAACTAATTTAATATCATAACATACAGGGTTCTGCAAGTCATCTGTAAGAGAAAAAGACAAGACCCACAAATCCGTGGCCACAGAACAGCAGAACATGAACGCAATGCTCTCAATAAGCGCTTTTAAACCTCCCGTGGAAAATTATAAACACTTAATATGGCTTAATGTGTTAAGATAGTGTTATTAAAAGATCAAATTCGATATATAGTTTATTCATTTAATATACTACAAGGCAAGCATATGGCCATGAACACTTTCACTTTTCCTCCCATACAGCAAAACGCTTAATGTGGCATAATAACAGACTAAGATGATAAAGACCAAATTCAGTATTTATTATTGTTCTGCAAACTAGGCTATACAGACCATATGAACGCGCATTAAGAAATGCATTAAGTGATATTCAAAGGACCATCTCCGAGCAGACGAGCCCAGAACGCAATGCGTTAAGATGCACATTAAACATTTCCCTCCTGTAGAAAATCATTAGAAATAAAAGAGTAATGTAGCTTAATGGACAACGACAATGATACAAAAAGGGCTGTAGACATTTTATTCTAAATGGGAAAACGCGAAACTTTATTCTGGGCTCACCTGCTTATTAATTATGTTTTAATAATGAAGAGGAGCATATTTGGTCTAAATAATATCAGTCCGTTATGCCACGTTTTGCGGTATGGGAGGAAAACACTATATACATATACATTATATTAATAAACTGTATATTGAATTTGATCTTTTAGTAACACTATCTTAACACATTAAGCCATATTAAGTGTTTATAATTTTCCACGGGAGGTTTAAAAGCGCTTATTGAGAGCATTGCGTTCATATTCTGCTGTTCTGTGGCCACGGATTTGTGGGTCTTGTCTTTTTCTTCCAGATGACTTGCAGGACCCTGTATGTTATGATATTAAATTAGTTTTAATCGTTTAACCACCACAGCGTCTCGTCTCCATGGCAACACGCATGATTTGTGTGGATTGCAAGTGACGTCGGCAGCGAAGAGTGCAAGTAGCAGTTGCAAGCGACTTCGTAATTTAGTTTATTTTTTCTTGTCTTCACCACCTGGATACTTGTGTAAAATGTTGAGAGGTTCAATTAAAAAAATACTTAATAAATAAAATAAAAAACAAAAAATACTGCAAGTGACGTCACTTGCGGAAGTGCAGGTGTCTGAGAGTGCAAGTGCGTCTGCAGCCAGACCCTATTGGCAGCTACCGTTGGATCATCTGGTTGAAAAGAGAGATAGAGCTGCGTGTCATCGGCGCGGTATTTAGGCTCATATTTAACAAAAAACCACCAATTCACTATCTCAACAGATTAGAATACTTCATAAGACCAATAAAAAAACATTTTTAGTGAATTGTTGGCAGTGATGGGAATAACGGCGTTATAAATAAACGGCGTTACTAACGGCGTTATTGTTTTCAGTAACGAGTAATCAAACTAATTACTGTTTCCCCCGTTACAACGCCGTTACCGTTACTGACAATAAAATGCGGCGTTACTATAATTTATTATAATATTATTAGAAATGTATTTTTCAGTTCATCTGAATGGATGCGCAGTGTAGCTGTGTTTGACGTACCGTAAACTCTAGTGTGAAGCGCACAACTCGCCGTAGCTTTCTCACACACACCACACACACACCACACACACACACACACAACACAAACGCGCGCGCGCGCGCAAAGAAAGAAAAGATACAGAGCGAGAGAGTCTTTCATAACATGCAGAATTGACGCGCTACATGTAAATTATATTCTTTGTTGTGTTTTCGTGTCAAAATAACGGAGTTCCTTTGGAATTCTTCAGCTTTTAAAACTGCCGGGTTCTTCGGTAGTGGGCGGAGCTAATGCACAAACGACAATCTCATTGGCCGGCGCTCACCTATTATCATCCCTGTTTTGATTTCAGCGAATCAGTTCGAGCGAACGCAGACTACGTGATTAATATTCATGAACCCAGCAGCTCCTTTATCCTTAGTGCGTTTTATATTGTTATTAGTGGTATAATTCGTAGTAGTTTTGTTATCTTATATTTTTTTTCCCCCTTTTTTTTTATAGAAACACTAAATGACAAACAATATCTTAAGCACCACCACTAAGTTCAGTCATCATGACAAATATGAATTCATACTTGGTTATTCTAATTACTAAAGTTCTATCATCATATAATGCTAAATTATCATAATATCATATTATAATGCTTGACTAACTGATGCTAAGTGTCAATAGATAAATAGTGTCGATTAATGTACAATGTTTTATAATAATAATTTATTCTATTTAGTGTCCATTTTATTAATTTAACATATTTAAAAATGGGGGCATCCAAGTTATTTGACATTTGAACATTTTTTAAAAAAGTAACGCAATAGTTACTTTCCCTGGTAATTAGTTACTTTTATAATGATGTAACTCAGTTACTAACTCAGTTACTATTTGTGAGAAGTAACTAGTAACTATAACTAATTACTTTTTTAAAGTAACGTGCCCAACACTGATTGTTGGCCTTCTGGAAAGTATGTTCATTTACTGTATATTTACTCAATACTTGGTAGGGGCTCCTTTTGCTTTAATTACTGCCTCAATTCGGCGTGGCATGGAGGTGATCAGTTTGTGGCACTGCTGAGGTGGTATGGAAACCCAGGTTGCTTTGATAGCGGCCTTCAGGTCATCTGCATTGTTGGGTCTGGTGTCTCTCATCTTCCTCTTGACAATACCCCATAGATTCTCTATGGGGTTCAGGTCTGGTGAATTTGCTGGCCAATCAAGCACAGTAACACCATGGTCATTGAACCAGCTTTTGGTACCTTTGGCAGTGTGGGCAGGTGCCAAGTCCTGCTGGAAAATGAAATCAGCATCTCCATAAAGCTTGTCAGCAGAAGGTAGCATGAAGTGCTCTAAAATTTCCTGGTAGATGGCTGACTGTGGACTTCAGAAAACACAGTGGACCAACACCAGCAGATGACATGGCAGCCCAAATCATCACTGACTGTGGAAACTTCACACTGGACTTCAAGAAACATGGATTCTGTGCCTCTCCACTCTTCCTCCAGACTCTGGGACCTTGTTTCCAAATGAAATGCAAAATTTGCTTTCATCTGAAAAGAGGACTTTGCACCACTGAGTTCTTTTTCTCAACAGCCCAGGTAAGATGCTTTTGACGTTGTCTCTGGTTTAGAAGTGGCATGGTAGCCCTTTTCCTGAAGACGTCTGAGCGTGGTGACTCTTGATGCACTGACTCCAGCTTCAGTCCACTCCTTGTGAAGCTCTCCCAAGTGTTTAAATCAGCTTTGCTTGACAGTATTCTCAAGCTTGCAGTCATCCCTGTTGCTTGTGCACCTTTTCCTACCCAAATTCTTCCTTCCAGTCAACTTTGCATTTAATATGCTTTGATACAGCACTCTGTAAACAGCCACACCTTTCAGTAATGACCCTCTGTGACTTACCCTCTTTGTGGAGGGCGTCAATGTTCGTCTTCTGGACCATTGCCAAGTCAGCAGTCTTCCCCATTATTGTGGTTTCAAAGAACAAGAGATACCCGGAATTTATACTGTATGGATGGTCATTAATTGAAACTCAAATGTAAATATTCTAATATTTTGAGATACTGATTTTTGACTTTCATGAGCTGTAAACTCTAATCATCAAAATTAAAACAAAAAAACTTTTGAAATGTTTTACTTTACATGCAATGAAACTAAAATATATGAAAGTTTCACTTTTTGAAATAACTTACAAGAAAAAATTAACTTTTTCACGACATTCTAATTTATTGAGATGCACCTGTATATATGTGTGTGTGTGTGTGTTAGATTAAAATGATAGTACATGGTAGGCCTACAGTGAGCCAAAATGTGAATAACTCAATCATAGTTTCAATACTTTCTATTCATTGATGAGGGGTGGAGCTACAGAGGATTTCTTGGGCCCATTTGACCTCATATCAAAGCAGACTGAATATTAATTTAAAATCTGTGAATCTGTGATCTTTCCTATTCTCTAAACAACAGTAGGCTATTTATAAATCATAATCTGGAGATCTTTGACACTATACCAGCTTTAAACCTGCTCACGGCAATGGCTGTATTTACCACTATTAAAGTATACCTTCTAAAGTATAATATATTATTATATTATTAATTTTATATATTAAAAGAATATTTCTTTTAAAAACACTCTACTATATGTTGTGTGGGGTAGTGGTAATAAGAAGAAGATAAAGTGAGAAAAGTACCCGCATAGCACTGAAAATGAATATAAAATGGAAGGGAATTCAATACTTACAACTGAAATTACTCTTCATTAATTTCAAACGCTTGAGATGGGTTAACACAAGAACCAGAACATTATTTACTTGAATAAAATATGTTTGCTAAAAATGACAACCAACTAATTAGCCACTCATTTTCTTTGTTCATGCCATACACTGTATAAAAACATGGACGTAGTGTCCGTGACGTCACCCGTAGGTTTCTGTAAAGCATTTTTGAAGCCTAAAGTGGGCGGAGCCGACCACCGCCATCTTGGCAAGCGCGTCACCACGCGTCACTTCCGGATAATCGAAAAAAAGGCGGCACATGTGTGGAGCTGGTTGCTGAAACCACGCCCACCTAGCTCGCCAGTGGTGACAGCAGCGGCAATCCGCCTGTCACTCAACTGGCCACGCTCTTAATTATGCAGAAATTTAAGGGTCAATATAATTTAAACAGATGAGTTCTAAAAAAATTCACCCCCCTCACAGTTGTCATGAAGGGCAAAATTAGCTATATAGACCAAAATTATTTTTTGCACCAGGCTGTAAACATGTTTTTTTTCTGCTGTAAAGTTGGGCATTTTAACATGGGGAGTCTATGGGATTGACTCCCTTTTGCAGCCAGCCTCCAGCGGCCAGTCGATGAATTGCAGGTTTAGTCACTTCCGTGTTGGTTTCAAGAGAGAGAGCGGAAGGTTGCCGCTTGGTTCATGCATGGGGGTTTTATTTTGAAGTTACATCATAAGGGCTCTTGAAGAAACCCTTTTCTACATGACTTGTTCATAGTTTGCTTTGACTCCGAATGTACAAGACAAAGAGACAGGACAACAAGTTGGTGAGTGAATAATCATTTGTTTTTGTTTTTTAAATAACTAGCCTATTTCTGTTCATTTTTACTACACAGGAAAAATTTACGTACATAATAATTAATTAATTTAAGATGGTAGATAATTACCATAAATTATTCAAACTCGATGAAATAGCGTATTTTAAAAAGAAAAATATTACACTGCCGATTCTGTCATTCACTTGTACATGGTTATTATTTAATATACGTGACGTTGTAGACCTAATATAGAATTTCTAAATTGTTATTAGAAGCAAGATTTCAAGTTTATTTTATTATGTTTTTAAATGAAATAGGGTTGTCTAAAATGTACAAGAACGTAGCTATGTTGTATGCAGCCATGAGAAAAATAAATGCTCTCAAAATTCTTTAGTGAAATTTATGTTAACTTTTTTCCTTGCTTGTTTGGACATGTTTCTAGTCCACAGTTTCGATTTCCACAGAAAACAGATAAGTTACCAGACCAGTCTCATAACGTAAAATAACTTATATTACTTAATCTTTCTTGAAATAGCGTAATATTTTTTTATTGTACATCTAATAGTACGTTTTTAGCTGAGATAAATTAATTTAACCCTTATCATAAATATCTGAATGTTAATTTGGCTGTTAGGTAACGTTAGGATACAAACGCAAACATTTTTGTCAACTTCCTGAGCACCGACACCAAATACCCTACTGTTTATATTATTATTATTATAATTTATTTATTCCTTTTATTTATTCTTTTGTGTGAGTGTTTTTTGTTTGTTTGTTTTTTTTTATGTGAGGATGTTTAGTTATTATTAAGGCAAATAATGACCAAAGCAGCTTTACCTCATGTAAGTACGACCTGTAAATTATATTTTGGTAATGCTAATCACAAACTTAATTAGGTTAAAAATATTAAGCCATTTCCTGTGGGCTATGATATTTGTATTTCCAGCAGGCACTAGAGATGTTATAAGGCTCAACCGTGAGCGCGTGAGTGAGATAACGGCAGAAGGAAAAAGCGCGCGCGGATCTGTTTCTCTGGCTTCAGTGGCGCTTGCAACAAGGAGAAAAAACTCGGTGACAACAGCGAATAATTAGATAACTAATTAGATATTATGAAAATGCTCGAACTGCCGGTACTTTACTCTACAAAGCAACATTTCACAATTAACTTTTTTTTGCTCCGCTTGGGTCATCAAATACAAGTTTGTTTAATTCTAAATGATGGCAATTATAATTCAGTTAAAGTTAATTTGGTCTTAATCTGTCCATTTGGTGGTGGCTGTGCATTATCTTCACGTGATTTTTTTCCCGCTATTATTATTATTATAAAAGTAATATTTTATTTTTCTACTTGTTCTCCTTTAAATTATTAACGTGATGGCTTAAATGTATAATGACTAACATGATAAAATATACAATATTTACATACTTGCAGTGCAACAATTCATCACACTCCCATTTCAGAAGTGATTTCATCTCATAAACAGCTTTTCTCAACCTGAAAGCATGTTACGTACCAATGAAAGAGGACATAGGGAGCTATACTATAATGGGCGGCACCTGAAGCTTGAAGAGCTCACATGTATGCGAATACGGAATGACTACCTCTATAGAACAATCCCAGATCACCCTGAGGATGTGGAATTTCGAGTGTCATACCTTCGGCATAACACTAACCTCCAAGGATTCCTTGGCATCTGGGATTCTGAGGGATTTAAAAAGCCAACAAGCAGCAAATCACCAAAACATGATCTGGTATGGTGGAGCCCAGACATTTCCAGAGGTGATATTACTAAAGCTGAGAAGCGATACCTGGATGACCAACACACTGACACAGAAAAAGCTTTCCTGCACAAGTTCACCACTTCCCCTGCCTTTTTGTCATCCTCTCGCATGGGGAACTTCCGTTTCAGCATGTCGATTCATGAGTTGTTGAGAAGTTACCAACAGCAGTTCTGTGCAGGCCAGAAGCCCAACATTCGCATTTTTGAGACTGTGGTCTATAAGCAGGAAGTGATGTATTCTATTGTGATTCATGCACCTTGTGCACATAAGCTGTTCGCAGAGTATCCCCTGCTCGAGGATACCCAGGATGCAGTGTGTGGGTTCCATGAAAACACCATTATCTGGCGTCCACAAGCAATGAGTAAAACACACCGTTTCAGGCTGTCTCGTAACATGAAAGCTATTCGGATACCTACAAAAGCCAGAGCAGACTACATGTGGGATAACATCGGAGTGGCATTCCATGTTCCACATGGAGACATCTTCCACTTCAGCAAGGAAATTCTGACCAAGAGTCTCAGACTCTGTGAGGGAGCTCAGCCAAAACTTAACACAGAAGAGTTTGTGAAGTGTGAGTTTGACCCCATCAGGCTTTAGAGTAAATATGCCAGAGTATTCATTACCTGCAGACGGCATTTTTAGGTATTAAAAGTGACAAAATGAGCAGAAAGTTTTTGTAATCACGTATATAGAAGTATGGGGAAATATGAGTTTTTTACCTGATTGTTTTCTATTCTGAGAATGTATTTGTCCATGCTGCATTAATAAAGCACTGATGCTGGAAAAAAAGATTCTGGCCTCTGACCTGTTTTACATTAATTGTGGCTTTTGATGGAAAGGGAAAGGCAGAATTTATGGTTCTTTATCAGTTTTGTTTTTCTCCCACTGAATACCTCTCTGTTTAGCTCACTCAGCACACAAAAGCAAAGGCATGGAGCACCGTGGGATGTTTCCAAAGCACAAAGAAACCAACAACACACTGCATTTTGATTTGATATCGTTTGGGTAACCTTGAACCATGCCACAGTTTGTAGACTAGTGGCTAATGAAGATTAGTGGTTAATACTGGGAATGTAGTATGATTTACTTTGCTTTCTTTATATATGTTTTTTTATGTTAAATGCTTTTATTCCTCTTTTAATTACACATATTATGCTGATTAGTTTCTACTCTTTTACACTGCATTAAATTCAATATCACTGCCTTTTTAAAATCAGTATTTATCCTTTATTTAGTAAAGTAAATTTAGAATAGAGTGTAAATTGTTTTAATGAGTGGTTTTTGAATTCTCTTATCACTAGAAGTGATATATCTATTTACACACGTACATACGGTCAAGGAGGCATATATTTTCATGTTAACTGTCATGATGTCTGGTGATCTAAGTGCTGAAGGTCACATAGGTCAGGTAGGCCTGTCTCTAGTCTCTTTCTTTACAGTTAGTCTCGCATTCCACATAGTCACATTCTACTGAATAAAAGAGAATATTGTTCAGACTTCTGTGTGAAAGTTCTCCTTATCTCAACTGTTTTGGGAAAAAGACATATAACAGCAACTCCAGGAGTTTTTGTGTGTTTTTCTTCTATCTCCCGTTCTCTCTATATCTTTTGTTATAGGATCCGGACTGACACCAGCAAGGTGGTTGCTGAAACCTCTGAGGAGGGGTCCAAATTCCCTTACAAGAAAATCAAACCTATGGAAATGCTGACTCTGGCATGCCTGGCTCATCTTGTACTGTGTAAGAATGGTCTGATCTCTTCATTAGACTGTGCTCTGGAACAGACCCCATGCAATAAAACAATAAATCTCCAAAGCTGCAGAAGAGATCACAGATCACAGTCAGGTTTTTGCCCTTTCTCTGCCCACTTATCTATCAGCCCCCTCTCTCCTCTCCCTCTTCTTTTCCATCTGGTCGAGTCAATGAAAATTCACCAAAAATACTTATATCTCAGTAATACACAGTTTTAACCCTTTCATGTTTGGTATTATTGTTAATGTTCTGGTGTTATTGGAAATATGATTTTATTCCCATGTCAGTAGAATAGACATGAATAAAGGTCTCAAACTATAGATAATTCTGTTCTGTTGATGTAGGATGTTCCCCTGCTAAGGTCTCTGGCAAATGTTATATCTTGCCCCAGATAAGATGTGACTGTTCAGGTCACACAAATAGTGCCTAGCAAAGTTTTTATTGCTTTGAACTTATGGTTCTCTGTTTTGATTGAGGTGTTCAAAGAGAACTGGCAAACTGCTCAAGGAAGCATCTGTTGCCGCATGATTGCTGTGTGTCTCTCTATTGCCAGTATGCTGACTTTTAAAACTTCATTCTCAAAATAAAGTCTACGTTTCAGCTGAAAAAAAATGTTAGTAACTGTTGGAATTCCCCACATGTGATGTGGACATCATTGCAATAGAATTATTAACAACTCGCATGGTGCTACAACAAGAATATTAGACACCTGAAATGTTGCCTTAAGTCTGCATGATCATTTGTTCCCTTATTTTATTGTGGGGTCTAAAGTAATGCAAATGTATATACATTGTATGTTTACATGTAGGCCTACTTAATATTTGTCTGCTCATGTTAAACCAGTCAGAATCAATTATCCTACAGAGCCGTTTAAGACTAAATAATGTAACATAAAATGTGTACCAAATTATATGTTGTGAGAAACATGTAGGTCTGTTGTCTAAAATGGCCGGGTCTTTTTTCATATCAGTAATGATGAGAGAGCAGTTGCTTTCTGGTCGTTTCACCCTTCTAAGGGAAGGTGTTATAGATGCTCACACAGTTCAAGCATATGAATGAGTTCCTAACGTATGGTAGGCGCAGATTTGCTGAGGTGGAACATTATTGGCCAATTTGCCTATAGGAATTTGGTTTTAAACATTGAGTGACTCTATTTGGAAGATTTTGGTCAGTTCAAGCTTTCGTTTCTGCTGTTGTTTGTTTTTGAAACAGGAGGCGGGGAAGTGGAACGCGGTGAAAAAAAAAGAAAACTCCCGCGCTTTCGTTCAGTCAGTGTTTCTTTGGGGGCAGAAGTACAATCATATAGCGTCTCTCTGGTAGCAGGTAACATACTTGTTTTTACTGGGGGAAAAATTGTAATGTAGTTTTATATTCACATATTCATGATTAATGTAATTTATTATTCATGCACGGCTTTGAACGATCGTTTTATCAGCAACCACAATTTGGCCGTCATTTTTAATATTAAGTAACGTTAAATGTGGTCAAATCGAAACTTAAAATGTTCGCTATCAATGATAGCCTATCATTACAATCCCTCAAAAGTGTATTGTATTTAGGTTAAAAATCATTCACGTGATGTTGACAATGACAGATGATGACATATTTGTGCAACTGCTAATAATTGTTTGTTTTTAATGATTTTAATGAATTCGATTTGTTTGTCAAACATATAAAACTTAAATTTGTGGCTCTACCAAAACCATTTTTAATCCGCCTTTGTCATAACCCTGAGATATAATCTAAGTTAAACACTTGCACACAAAAAAGTTTTATTTCCTCTTTTTGAATGTTTTTCTTCTAAATAACGTTCAAAAGCAGAGACTGTCAAGGCAATCAGACCACCTGACTAAACCTGCAAACCGAAGTTTTTGATAGTGGATTACATTTTTGTTTTTGCTGGAAAGCCAAATAAAACTGTACTAGTGAGTTGTTTAGTTAGAGCTGCTATCAGTGGTTTGCAAGAGGAACATGCTGAGTGACCTTGTAAACAGATGACATGCTAACCCTCATCTTTTTCTCTTGTTTCAGAAAGAAAATGAGACGCACAAATAACCGAAATGTTACAGAGACATACTTTGAGGGACAGCATCTGAGTCTGTCGGACCTAAAAGAAATGGATATACAGAACGGATACCTGTATAAGAACAACATTCCTGCTTATCCTGAATCTGTGGAGTTCCACATACAGAAAGTGTCTCATGTCACAGGAGAAAGTGGTCTTAGGGCTATTTTTCTCGATTCAGGGTTCAGACAGCCACCGGAGTTAGTGGCTAACGATCAGCCCCATTTCCTCTGGTGGGATTTAGCAGTCACATCTGATGACATATCCTCAGCTGAGGATCGTTTCCTCACGTCCTTATTCCCTCATCGAAGTTCTGCCCAAATTCGCAACCAGCTGCCCGTCCTTGAGCACTTCACCAGCTCAAAGGCCTTCCAGGAAAAATCTTCCTATGGAAACTTCCGCTTCATCTTTTCACTGAAGGAGCTTCTCTGGCTCTATGGTGAGCAGTTCTGTGGTGGCCAAAGTCCAGTTCTGCGTGTGTATGAGACTGGGCTCTACCGGCGAGAGATTCTCTATAAGGTTATAGTGCATCCTCGTGACATAAATCTTTATGAAAGTTATCCTCGACTGCCTAATCGGGAGGATGGTGTGTGTGGGTACCATGATGGGGCTTTGTGGTGGCGCTGTCAAGCCCCCTCTGAAACCTACAAGCTGAAGCTTAAGGTGAACAAGTTGAATTGTAGTGTTCATGTGAGCCCCCACAAAGAAGAATACTATGTGTGGGATCATGTGTGTGTAGCTTTCCACATGGAGCCGGGGTGGGTGTTGCGTGTGGACCGGAACAGGCTGTTTAAAAGGGTGAATGCATGTGAAGTGTCTCAGCCGTGTCTTCTGAGACCTCCGGAGGCTCCATTGAGTTTAAACGAGGCTGAGTGTACACTAGCTGATCTCAAGGCCGAAATGGGCTAGGCTAAAATCACAGACAATTTAGATATTGCATTCACAAGGAATTGCAAAAAATAATGATGCTATGCATGCTAGTTAGAACATTTACCACTTGCCTTACAAGTTAACAGCTTAAATGCACAGCTAATAAAAATACAAAGCCTTACTTACAAAGCAACACATTTTTCAGTGCCATATTTTTCAATCAGTGTTTAAACTGTTAAGATATATATAGATTTTTATATTTCATATACAGTATAGTGTAAACTTGGCTACAACATCAAAAGCACATTCTTAGGGTGACGATGCAAACTTATGCAACAATTATCCTAACTATCTAGTTACAGCCTGCTGTTTTTGGCTTGTTTGATTAATTATTAATGTGCCTTTGCACTGATCATCACAATTAAAGGGATAGTTCACCCAAAAATGAAAATTCTGTCATTAATTACTCACTCTCATGTCTTTCCAAACCCGTAAGACTTTCGTTCATCTTCGGAACACAAATTAAGATATTTTTGATGAAATCTGAAGGCTTTCTGATCATTCATAGACAGCAACGCAACTGAAATGTTCCCAGACCCAGAAACGTAGTAAGGAGGTCATCGGTAAAACAGTCCATGTGACATCAGTGGTTCAACCGTAATTTTATAATGGCAGAACCGTGACAGGTAAAAAGTTGAATCAGTAATAACATGTTTAGAATGTAATACATAATTTCATAAGTTAGATAATACATTACATATTATGATAAATCAGTACTATTTAGATCACATTTTAGCATTCACGTAGATACCCAGATAATGATATAAGCTTTTTATAATATAAAATAACTTTTAAGTTTGACATATATGTTCACACTGTATTTACAACCTCTACCATGTATTGAGTTATTTTGTACAAACTATTAAAAAAAAATATTGTACTTCTAATTCTGTCCACCAGAGGTCTATGTTGGCTAGCTGGTTATATTGCTTTGTCACGTTTTTACTAAAACCTTGCTGATATTTTCTGTCATTATTATTACTTTGATTTTGAACTGTAATTGTTTTTTCTTTTAAGTATCTTTTTATGTTTATGTTTTTTTAAAATGTCATATTTTAGCCTAATATATTTAAATCTAATGTCTAATTGGACTAAAATGTCTTTTAGCTGTTTGAATCTGATTTGAATTAACATTGATCAGTGATGTTACTTAATATCAAGTTGGTCTGTTGCTAAACCAATAAATATGACTATACCACAGTAGTTGGCTTCCTAGTGTTCATCTGGTAGTTAAGCAAGATTCATACATCCACACTCACATTATTTTGTAACAATGTCAAACCTTTTTCAATTTCATGTTCCTTTAAATAGTGATAATGATAACAGAAATGCATTTAGCAACTGCATCAAGGTCAGTGGCACACTCTTAATAGAAAATGACTCATAACAGATAAAAAAAAAGTGTATAATTTTATCTGTTTGTATCTAATATAATCTGATTTATTATAGGACATTTCCCATGTCCTTTTTTTTAACTTTATCATTAGAAGAAAAAAAAGCAGGTTTTGAGTTTATAATCTTTATTTCAGGTAATAATCTAACCCTTTCATTCAGGGCTTGGTTACAATATTTTAAAAGCTTGTACAGCGCATTTTATGCTGTTGGTTTGTATTTGGCTTAATTCAAGTGTGGTTTCAGCTCACTGCTTCCAGCTGAAAGCAGCAATCCCAACACCATATAAGGCCACTTGGCTCATACAGATGATGTCATCACCACAGTCCTGACTGGAGAATCTTTGCCCTGAACAGTGTGTGTGAGAGAGAGAGAGAGAGAGAGAGAGAGAGAGAGAAAGAGAAGGAGGTGTGGTGACGAGGAAAGAGAAAGAAGAGAACATACATTTGTAAGGAATGCTAAAATGGATTCAACTGAAGCTTGTTTGTAAGATGTTTCAGTGTGTGGCTTCCAGAGGATGAAAAGCTAGATGCTACATGGTTTACTGGAAAAACACAAGAGAGAAAGAAACGGGTGGAGAAGAAGAGTGAAGCATTGTAACAGCTGCCAGGGACTGTGACAGTGAGGGACCTACTTCACTTAAAGGAGTCTTCTTACCATGGGGAAGTCAGGTAAGTGCACAATCCACTTCTAAACCCCTGTCTCACTTAGCATTTGTGATGTTGTCAAATATATATTTTCTTCAGTCTCTGTCACTGCCATCCTCTGCTGCTGAATGAAGTTTTGTCAGCACAGGTTGAGTATATGCCAGCTTTATCACGCTGTATGTGTGCTGGGGATTGTTAGCTACTCAATCCTTGCTTTGTTTGAGTGATAGCATCATGTTTGGATTTATGCCTGGGCAATAGTGGCAAGCACAACTGTTTGGCAACATTTGTCCAGTCTAAAAGTTGATGCAAATAGAGCACAGTTTATCAAAAGGACTAAAATATATTTTATATAAATTTATTGTTTGCTCAAAACAATTAAATGTAATTTTTTTTTATTTTTTAGCAGAAATACTTTTTGAAATGTTGTTATCAGAAATATAGGCCTACTGAAACATTTTAACGTTTTATTCTAACACAAAGGACCAAAAATCAGATTGAGGGCTGATAAATGTTGCATTTCTGTGTATCCAACTACAGCATGTTAAAATAAAATGGTCAAATTCACCTATATTCTCTACATTTCAATGCAGAAAAATAAATACATTTATTTTTGCCCACTCAAATGGCATGGCGGGCCAAATGAAGGGACATCAAGGGCCCTGGTTTGGACATCTGTTGTCAAACTTGTACTAACCTTGAGTAATACATATTTTACACTGTATGTTTGTTGAGTTTAGCAAAATTTCAGTGCTTTCTAATCACTTTTTATTGATTCCCTGTTGATATTGCAGCCTCCAGACTTTTTTGTGAGGAGGTACTAAAGACTCATAATGAGTACAGGAGAAAACATCAAGCCCCGCCTTTAAAACTCAGCAGTAAACTGAGCCATGAAGCAGCACGGTGAGATCTTTTCTATTATATGCTCGCTCTACTCTTTGCTGTTATCTTTGACATTGCTTTCATCTTTACTACAGATTAATGCTCTTCAATGTCTTGTAGATATGCTGAGAGCCTTGCTAGCACCAGGATTCTGAAGCACAGTGTTGAGTCTAGTAGAGGAAACTGTGGAGAAAATTTAGCATGGGCATCTTATGATCAAACAGGTATGAATCCTCTTCTTCGGTTTCAAAATGTCTTTCTGAAACATTTACATGGATGTAGGAGTACAGATTGCCGCCCTCTCCTCTTTGCAACAGCTGGGACTCATTATGAATCGACTACCTCCATGTTCAGTCTAAAGTTGATTACTAAGTAGATTGGAATGTCTGTGCAGTCTGGGGTGATTTGTAAATCTATAGTTGCTCATGTAAAGCTTCAAGTTGTACCCTGGAATCTCCAGTTGGATTTACTGCAATTAAACAACCAGATTGCAAATACACATTCTACAGAATGAGGAATTTGGGATTATTTGAATTTAAACTTCATAATTCCATTTCACATGAGAATCTCGGTGTATGTTTGTGTGCCGACAGGGAAAGATGTGTCAGATCGCTGGTATAATGAAGTGAACCAGTACAACTTCAACCAGCCAGGATTCTCCTCTGCAACTGGTAAGAGTATTTACAGCAGTGGCGCTCCTTGAGATCTACTTACCTGCAAAGTTTACTTCCAGGTCTTATCAAACACACCTGAACCAGCATCTTAAGGTCTTTATGTGCAGTAATGCTAGACTTTGTACTTCATTCACTCACATTCCATAACAGCCTGACCGACTAAACTGCCCAAAACCTCTCTAAAATCAGTCAAATATCCAGAAACCAGAGCAACTAAAACCTGAATACCAGATTCGCCTGGTTTAGGATGTTCTTTTTAGCAGAGAAAGAATGTAAACATCATTTATTAACCTCTTGGCTCCGTACTCAGAAAAACAAAATTGAAATCTTAATGGTTTGCAGTGCTTCAGGAAAGTGGAGTGGATGGCGTTTTTTAAAGTAAGCATGAAATCAAAATTTACCCTATTAGCACACATTACTAGTCAATTAATGCATGCAGCTTAATCCTTAGAAAAATGTATTTTTGTAATCTTTAAAATCTGAAAAGTTTCATATGATCTTGACAGTTTGAGCAGAACATCCTTAACTATGCAGAACATAACTTAACTTAAAATCAAACCCCATCCACTATTTCTTCCTCAATATTACTGAGTTTCACTCAGAAATGTCACAATATTAATCTTGGTCACAACTTTTGCATTAGTTTAACACTGATGTATTGTTTAGAATTTATTTACTTAAAACAGAAGCACTAGTGAGTGACATAATATTTTGTTGCGTCATGTCATCCGAAATAATTTTGCATTGAACTAAACTTTGCAGGTATGTTGATTTCCATTAACAGGACTGAGCACCATTTCTTATATTTGTAACCCCTGTTTTATAACCAAATATAATATGAACACATACAGCAGATAAGTTTGGCCCAGACAGTGTAATACAATATTCTTCAGTATTTTTTAAAAATTTGTAAGATGTGACTCATCCTATTGGAATGAAGCTTTCCTAAGCCCTCCCAGGCACAGGAAATTCCCCATTCAGCTATGAGAAATCTCTTAGTGTGATGTCTCCCTTACAGCTGTTAACTCGCCCCTCATTTTTTATTCACCTCACCTGTCATCAGCTTCAGCCTGCAGGAAATGAGTAATACTAGCCACCACCTCAAGATGGCAGAACGCTTCTGAAAGAGTCAATTCTACAGCTGATTCAAAATCTTCTGAAGTGACTTTATAGATTGTGCATAACGTCTATACTGACTCTAAATCTTTAAATATGTGGTGGTTGGGAATTTAGGAACGGGTGTTCCTGTAACTCAGTTGGTAGCATATGCTGTTGTCAACATCAAAACCGTGGGTTTTATTCCCGGGGGGTAAACACAAAGTGATGAAATCACCAGTAATTAGATTTGCATAAGCATTTTCCAAATGCATAAAATGTACTTGAGTCTCTTATTCCTCTCAAATGTTTCCACACTGTCTCTCAGCATATAAATATTTAACTGAGCAGCACTAACACAAGCGCCACATGGTTTATGAGAGTCAAACAAGCATAAACACTTTGTGACAATCACACATCGCTGCAATACACACCAATTAATGAAAGAATCATTGTTTTGTTCTAGGTCACTTCACTGCAATGGTGTGGAAAACCACAAAGAAACTTGGTGTTGGTAAAGCTGTGGCCTCAGATGGTTCTACCTTTGTAGTGGCACGTTATTTCCCTGCCGGCAACATTACCAATCAGGGCCACTTCCAGGCCAATGTCCTGCCCCCTAAAAGCTGATCCAAATGTAGCTTGACACAATGAGAACGAAGGTAGGGAGGGGAACTGAAACAGGATGGGGAACAGCTGAAATCGAAGAGACTTACCTGGAGGACCGAACACAGCGATGGTTGGCCTTAATATACATCTTACTTGAATAAAGAGCTTCTGTCTTTACATTTTTTAGGCTTTTATTAACTTGAATATAAAGAGGCTTACAGTAAACTAAATGTTGAAGCTAATACTAGTTATACTTTCCATAAAACTAATTTCCATTATGTGCCTGTTTTTGCATGGGTGATGTCAACAAAACAGTATTAGAAAATATTTTTTTATGAATGAAGCAAACACCGATATAATCACATACCTCCACTGCACAAAATATAATGTGAATAATTCTTTGGGATGCAGTTTTCATGCTGAATGAAAAGTGTGTGACCCCACAAGACATTTAAATGCATGAGATGTCGTAGAAATAAGTTTTGGTAATGTTCATCCCTTTTATATCATAGACTGATCATTCATCATTATTACTTCGGTCATCTTTGTGTCCTTGTATATTGATATGGATTAAAATTGACAGTGTTCAAATAGTCTCTCTGATGTCATGTTTGCATTCAAAATTGAGTAAAAAAAATTATTTGATTTTTAGTTGCACAATTGTGCACAATCCATGTAATTTGCTCAAACAATTACAACTTTAAAACATGCTTCTATAATAAATTTAAGTGGAATTTTAGTGCCATGTGCACTATTTATGCTTGCAAGAGAAGATAAATATACATATTATCCCATGGGAAAGTAAAAAAAAAAACTTCAGATCAGATTCAAGTCATCAGCTTTGAGGACATGAGCATTTATTTCTACAATCCTCTGATCTACCATCTGAGCCATTAAGACAATATTAAAATTTGTTCAAAATGTGTAACGATACATTTGTTTGTAAGGTGCATTTATATGGCTCGTAGATAATGTTGGGAAACGAACAGCTCTGGTTGTAACAGATTTATTTCAGCAGGAGTTTGGGCGGCGCAATATAGCAGCATTACTTAAGGAAGAAAACACGCAAGGGGCGGGGAAGAAGTCTTCTCTTTTACATGGTCAGCTCCTGAGAATAGACAAAAGACGAAATATCAATAGCAATCAAAGGGTTTGCTTATATTTGTGAACCATTGCTGTATTTACAGGATCTAAATGACTAAAGATGCCCTCACAAAAATGGTAACACCTTAAAAAAACGTTATGTTAATAGTCATCACCGATTTAAAAAAATAAATAAAAAGCTTAAAGGGACTAAATTGTTTTCACAGTTAAAAAAAATACCAAAATCGGAGTTAGTTTATTTGCTTAATTTAGGAACAAAATGTCTATGGGAGTTCCAAAACAAAATACATGTAAGAGGGACTCTATTATAGTCCCGTTTTATGGTATTTTGAATTAGAGGGAATTAGTGTAAACAAATGCTGAATGGCTAATATAAAAGCAATCACTCACCATAATGGCATTGACGATGTCGTTCTTGTTGTGGCGCAGTGCATGGACTGCTTTAGCTCGAGACACGTTGGCCTGTGCCATCACCAATTCGATATCTCTCTGCTCCAACCCACCCTCATCCAGCTTATAAACAGAGAAATAGAATATGGTTAATCTTAATTCAGCTGCTTCATTCATTCAAGCATATTTCTAAAAGGAAAAGGCCATCCAAAAATGGTGTCTTTATTTACTGACATTATTTCATCACAGAAAAAAGAAAGACAAAGGTTTGGAATGAGATCAAGTCGAGTAAATGATGACAATGTTAACTATCCTTTTAATGGAGGAAATGAAAGATTTATACCTCTTCTTCCTCCTCGCTCTCTTCTTTTATTGTCAGGCTTGGTGTGATGTCTGACGGCAGAGGTGAGGGGTCAAGAGGAACCTTAAATTTCTCTGCCGCTGCCTTGTGTACCTGTTGTGACAGGTCTTCGATCTGAGAAGAGACAGATTGAAAGCACAGATCAAGATAAATCTTTTAAATATTCATCTTGCAATTGGAAAACTGTGCCACTGTAGCCAGATTTTTGGACGATATCCTTGCATATGCAATCAGAAAAACAAATTATGGGAAAATACTAACCTTGGCCTCTCCGAAGACTATGTAAATATCTGAGGCAGGGCTTTTGAACACATCTGGACGTGTAATTACAAAGAGAATATTCTTGGACTTCCGAATGGTGATGCGAGTCACTCCGTGGATCTGTTTCAGCCCGAGCTTTGACATTGCCTTGTAATGATAATAACCACATGGAGGAAGAGAGACTAAGTCAGGAACTTTGTGCACAATACAGTGAGTCTTAAAACTGCATGAAACTGCATTTGCAGTCCTACCTTTCGTGCTTTTTTCTCACTTCGACTCTGTTTGGCTCTGCTCACTGACTCATCAGCAGGAGTGTGTGAGAGCTATGAAAAAAGATGATATGAAGTATAAAGAGAGCATAGTAGGACCTAACATTGTTCATACAGTAGACTCAAAAGTGCAAATATATATATATATATATAAGCAATGATGCATGCAAGTATATCTTTGCTGATGCTTCCAAATAATGCTCTTCTGCACTCAAGTAATTAATTGCTGCTTGTTCAATTTACTTAATTTTAACGTTTATACTAGCTGTCCAGTTCCACTTAAGTGTTATTTTTTTTAAATCAAGATAAGAAAAAGCATTTAGTGTTATGATATGTGCATGTTGCTTTACTCAAAAAGCACAAAAAAAGCCAACACTTTAAACGACAAAGGTTACTTTATAAAAAAAGTAGCATTAATATGCTAACAAGCACTACTGCTATGCTAACTAGCAGTTAATTGTAAGATATGCAACTGGGATAGTTTGACATGTAATTTTGAGTTTTATTCAATTCACTCAAGACCACTCATGAATCTACAGCCCACCTGTGGATTAGAGGGTCTCAGCAATGTCCCACTGGGTTCCTCTAGCTCAGGTATTGAGCCATCACTGTCGGTTTCATTACCTGAACCTACTAAAGGAAAGAAAAATAAATAAATAAACTCTAAAATTTCTTTGCTAGAGACCATAAAGAAGGTACTTGAGAAAGATGTTGATGCCTTATGGCTAAAACAGATGATGAACATACTATTGTTTTTGAAGGGGAGATCCAAGTCCTCTGGGCCTTTTGATCTGTAGCTAATTGGGCACACGTCTCGCTCGATGCTCTGTCGCTCAGCTTGCTTTGTTTTTATGAAGGAGTCTGGTCTTGGACTGATGCAGGGGATCATCTCTCTTTGATCTGACTGATTCTGTGTTGGTTGGGCATCGTTACTGTTTGTTTGTCCAGTGGATGTTGTGGACTGGGACGGTTCTGTTCGGTGTCCCTTGCATACTACTAAAGAAAAACACATGACATGTCTACAGTTAAATACGAATGATTCCTTGGATGAAAAACTCAATAACTAAGTAAACAAACAAAAGTTTACCTGGAGGGTTCCCATGTCTGCATGGTTTTGCTGTCATGACTGCTCTCTCACTTTCATGATCGCACGTGTCTTGAATAGGAACCAAAGTTGGTGTTTGTTCCACTGTTTCCCATGCTGCTGATTCCAAACTGGTTATTCCAGGAGTCCGAAGGGGACTTTGAAAGTCAGGTTGGCCGGGTTTGTTGCCTGGAGCTGTATGTGAGAAGGCAGCAGATGTTTGGGAGATGTCATGAATGGGCTGTGACTCCTGAACAGGGGTAGAGAGATCTTCCTCCTGGACAACTGTGGAAGAACATGTTGGAGAGACCCTGTCTTGTTCTGAGCTGTCCACCCTGAGGGATGAACTGCCCCCTACATGATTGTCTTTGATGTCTCTTGTGCTTTCTGGCAAACTTACTCTGCTCAAAGAACTGTCTGGAAGTTCTTTCTGCCCATCTGGCCTTGTAAGGTCTGTTGTCTGAGATACAACCTCTGGCTCTGAATGAACAGACTCTTTTGGGTCAATATAGCTAGGGTCAGGGGAGTGAAAAACTGATTGTTCTGGTGTTTGATCAAGTTCAGTGTTCTCTGTTATAGAGACATCCTCTTTCTGCGGAGTTTCACCAAATTCCTCTCTCATTGAAAATATATCAAAACTTGGCACTTGATCACCTGTAGTCTCCATTTCCTTTCCTTGGCACTGGATCTTTTCATTGTCCATTGAGGCAAAATCTGCAATGTTGGTTTTAAGGGCATCAATTACCTTTGGTTTTGTGGCATGACCCGAATTAACAATCTGTGCTGTTTTTGGTGTTGCCTCATCACTGTCAGCTTGGGAAAGACCTGATTTATGGGAATCATCGTCAAGATTTTTGTTCGGCTCCATAAACAAAACTTTCTCTGTAAAATCTTGTTCTTCTCTCTTTTGACATGTTTTCAGTCCCTCGTTTCCCTTCTCATGGGAGTCTGATTTATCCATCTCCTGATCCTGAGTGTCAGTTGTAGTCTCTTGTTCAAGAAGTTGCCTGTCAGTGGTTTTAGCATCATCAGTTACGGTTTCATTTTTGATGTGTGCTCTTAACTGAATTACTTTCTCCCCCACAACCTCATTTAAAGACCCATCATAGGAATTTGTCTCTTTATGCGAGACAGAAATCTGTTGGAGAATTGCTAATTCTGAAGAGTCAACAATCTTTATATCAGTTGGTTTCTTTTTGAATGTGAAGGTGCCAAACGATCCTCCTTGCAAGTTGAATGTGAGCTTGTTTTCTGAGACAGAGTCAGTGTTTGTTAAGGTAATCTGTTGAGAATTTGAATGACCCTGATTTAAAACTGGACCAAGATTATCTGATTGGTTAGAAATGACTGTTTTTGTAGAAGATCCACAAAGATCAGTGTGTTCTGGGGAGACGGTTGCTGTTAATGTGTCGACATCAGGTTTTTGACAAGATTCTAGATCCTGAGACTGTTCAGAAGTTATTTCATCACTTTCCTTCTGTAATGTGTCTGAAGATAAATCCTCTGGAATGTTGAAGTCTGTATTTGGAGTTTGATCTTTCCCATCTTTCCCATCATCTGAAAGCATATTCAACGTAAGGTCTGATGGAGCACTCAGGATTAAGGGTGTGCTAGTTTTTTCTGGATCATTCCACAATGGCACCAGACCCTTATCAGAACTGCAATGTATAATCGGATTGCTCTCTGGATTTTGAAGGTTATTTGCATCATCCTCACCCCCTCCTGCCTCTGAAAGATCTTGAATCGATCTCCAGCTGGCAATGTTTGACTCAACCACACCAACATCAATGTCTGCCATTTTCTCTTGGAGGTCACAATACCGGTTGTTGTCCTCATCATCACCCATGATGTCTTCTCCAGTGGCAATGTTATGAGTAACTGGCAAACCTTTACTGTGCACTGATCTAGCCATCTCACACATGAGCAGATTTTCAGCCTCAAAGTCACAGCATTCACCTAAAGACAAGGGATCCCTTGGTGTCCAACTGTCAGGGTAAAGTTCCCTTTCTGTCGTACTGCTCTCAGAGTTCTCTTTCTTTGGTGAAATGACAAGTCTGCTGTATGTGGAGCAGGACATATTATGAGAGCTATGGTTTACATCACTGCCAGGTTGATTCTCTGTCAGATTATCTTGATTCATGGAACGTTCAAATGGTAAAACATCAGTTGATGTTAAGTTATCTGGCACCTCACACAGTTCAGGATAGGCACAAACTGGAATGTTTGTGGGGCTGCAGTCATCCAGGTATGTTAGTTGGGGGACTCCTTTATTTAGGTCATTGGTTGCGGTTTCTGCTAACTGCAATGATGTGTCCAACTCCATACTATTTCCATTTTTCTGATCCAGTTCCTGGCTAGTCTCAAAGCACATGTCAGCAGCTGTAGCACCTGCTACGCAGAAATCAACGGGACTATTATTTTGTTCTACTTTGTCTTGATCAACAGATAATGTTGGATCATCTGTGGCAATCTGCTGTCCTATCTCTGAAGTTACCGTGACTGTTGAGGGATCTGTACTCGGTTTGCCTTCCTCATAAATTGTTTTGATATCTGCAGTTGATTCTTTTGAAAGTTCACCTTTTAGCAACTTTGTTTCTGAAATTTGTTGTGCAATGACACTTTCACCATGAACACTGCAGTCTGCCAGATTCCCTTGCAGTTCTACACGTGGAAGCTCAGATGATCCGGAGGATATCTCCATTTCACTCTCACTGCCAGAAGATTCGGGTTTAGCATGGCTTACTGACTGCACAGGTTCATCTGGCCCAGGGAACTGTTGGGAGAGTTCAGCATGCTTCTCTGTGCAGTACAGATGGTCATCATCCCCGTTATAAGACGTGGAATCAATTGAGTCCTCAGTTTCATCCTGATAAGCAAAGGACTCATCAACACCCTCGTTTATTGAGGTCTCTGAAATGGAATGTAGGAAAGATGCAGAGGTGTCATCCTCATTTGGGTCTTCCACTTCCCTTCCAACCCTCAAAGCTGCCTCTTGTTGCTCTGCCCCATCATTAACCACATCTTCATCATCACACTCATCTTCATCATCCTCATCATCATCCTCATCTACATCGGCTTCCTCCTCTCCAGCAGCATATGCATCCACATCCACATCATTCCCCTGCTCATCATCAGTGGGGAACAGGGTTATATCCATGGAATCTGCCTGGAATATCAGGCTTCCATGGAATGGCAACATAGAAGCAGGAATCATTGTGTCACTCCCAAGCCCATCCTCTCTAGAACAGCCATGGAACAGAGGAGCAGAGGAACCCATCTCGAGATATAAATTATTACTGCTATTACTTTCTATGTCTACAGTCTCTGGAAAGTGGGAGACAGGGGTTTTGCTCTCTGTATCCAGTGCTGCAGCTGCATTATTGTCTGGTGTTAGGGAGCGATCCAGGCTCACAGATGGCTCTGAGAAACAGGCATTGAAATCCATTTCAAGACTTTGATGTGGATCACTAAAAGCTTGAGTTGCATCAGGGGCTCTCTGGAAATCGCTAGGCCTGAGAGAGCCCTCAGACACCCCTGAGTCCTCCTGGCAGTCTGTTCTTCTCCTGCTGCTGTTCTCTTGTGTGGAATCATGTTCTGTCACCCAATGAGGACTACAGGTGTCCCTTGTTAGTATATCCACTTCACAGGCCACATCTTCAAGCAACTCTGGCAAATCAGGTTTACTCAGACAAGCATCCCTCTCATTACCAGTTCGATCATCTCCAAGCTCGTCGCCAATCTCTGAGAGGGACCCCACATAGCAAGCAGGAGCTTCTTGCAACTCTGCCTCAGCTGTTAAGTTTGGAGAGCATGAGGGGGAGGTGCTGGAGGTGTATGAAGTCCAGCTGCCTCCCTCAGCAGTCATGTAGGAACCAGAGGGAGAGGTAGGAGGGGAGCACAGATCAGATTCATCAGTTGGGGAACCTGGACTTTGGCTCGGGCTCCCGGGACGCCATTGTTGCTTGAGATGTGAGCAGTAAGCCATCTTAATGGGGGTGGAAGGGGCTGTATAGTAGCGATCAGGATCAAGTCCTGGAAGGACACCAATGCGTTGTGGGTCAACAACATAGGGAGGCTCGGAAAATGACAAGGAAGGCACTTCACCCTGAGATAAAGACAGTGGCTCTCCCTCATTGTCTGGGAAAAGAGTACTGCTGTCTATCAATTCAGCATCTCTCACTTTGGACTCTAGGACTTGACATTCAAGTATCTGATGACCTATGCTTTTCTCTTGTTCTGGAACTAAAGTTGAACTCTTAGCCTGATCTATGGTAGAACTCACCTGACCAGTGTCTAGTTTTGCGTTTTCATCCAGCCCAATATGACATTTCATGGAAGGCTCTGAGGGCTGGTGTCCTGAACTAGGTGTTTCTTGACCTATCTGCTTTCCTAGCAGCACTCCACTTTGGGTCTCCATGTTTCTCAGCAGGGCCTCTTGCCCCATTACCACCCTTGAGTCCATGGTCTCTGGCTCTTGAAAGTCACTTTCTATTTCTGATCCAGTTAGGACTTTGATCCGTTCCATTTTCATAGGACCTCGTCTGCATGCTCCTCTACCAAACCGCCCTGTTGGTCGGCCGATATTTCCAGAATGCCCTTCTAATTCAAAACTCGCACCCTCAGGCTGTGGGCGAGGAGAAGTGGTTGGTTTGGCCATTACCAGGCGGGGTCCAAAAGGAGTGTATAGAGGGGAGAGTTTTGGAGGGCTGCTGGGAGAAGGACTGGAGGCACTGTCTGTTGGAGTTGAGGCTGAAGAGCTGGATGTTTGACCAGACAGATCTAAAAGATAAAAAGAAAAAGGATGATTACATTTTGTCCCATATATGAAAATCTGCATAGATTTAGTATTGAGGTGACACGTTTCTGTATGAAAATTTCTTTGGCAAAGAAAATCTTTATACTGTTTTTGACAGATCAGAAACATCCTAACAATATAGTATATTATAAACCCTTTTTGAAAAAGGCTTCAATCAGCCAGCTGATCTTTTTTTTTTATCCATCTGTGTTGCCCCAAACATGAATAGTATTGCCACTTAAATGTCACTATATGAAATATTCAGTACAGCATTGCAAAAGGTCATCTGAACTGCAGATTCATTTTAAATGTTTTAAAATGAACTGTGTGTAATAAATCAAGCAAAACAAATGAATTTCAATTTCACAGGATATGACAACTAGCAGCACTATCCAAAAGTAGTGTAATCTATAGGGTGGGATAACATGAAATGCCAAAACATACTTATGCAAGTTGTGATACCATAGATTTCATAAGTATTCCATAAATTTCCACAAATCCTGATCAAACTTAAAGAGATCATGATTAAACTATTGTACTTGTCTTCAGGAGGAGTGAGGGCTTTTGGTGGGGGTGTGATGAGGCCTGAATGGTCAGCCCAGTGGGAAGCATTTTAATGCCCAGGGAATTGGACGTCTTTGAGAAACAGGGCTCTTTTTTGCCTGCACGGCAAACTCAGAGTGACAGCATGGATTTTAAAGAGAGCAAAATAAGCAGCAGTGCCAGCAGAAATCTCTTTTTTTCCCTCACTGGATTTCTAACACCACATGCACACAAAATGTATTTACATGAAAAGGATGGAAAAGTTAGACAAGTGTATGTGTGGGTACATGTACTCAGATAACTGAATTAGGGAAACTGTTTATTTTAAAATACCTAACCTAACACTTCATTGTTGAAGAGCATGGAAATGTCAACTGTCATAGCAGTTATGATACAGGCAGTGCCAGTCTTGTACTTCATTACACTCAACAGATGCATGACATTCACATGACATTCAGTGAATTTAAATGTTGAATTTTTCTAACGTGATTACCACAAAGTAGTTCCTGTCAGCTCTTCACCCACTGCACTCATTATTTGGCAGGTTAGTCGATGGCAAAATGGAGTTATTAGATTATTTCCCCCTTCTCACATCAATCTCCTTAATTCCCCCAGCATCACAATAACCTTCCAATAGACTCGATGTTGATTATCATCACAATCTCTTCTTGTTGAGTGTTGACTCAATTTCACACTGCTACATCACCATTAACATGTTGTATCTTCAGCTTTTTTGCTTAATGTGTTCCACATATAATGCTGCACACATAATGGTTTTGAAAAATGTGATCTTTGAAAATACACCACTAATGTGTTGCTGGGACAGAAAGATTTTCTAAACTTGTCCTTGCAACATCAAAGACTTGGCATGCAAACAGATTAACCTGAGCACTTGAAAACATCAGCAACACTAAAAGGCAAAGCTGCAGATCTAAATAACCTGAAGTAATGTAGGTTTGCCTGTGTACGCACACACACACACAACTCTTGTCTTTATATACACTCCTTTAAACTGATGTTTGCCTCTGTTTTTTCTCATTTGTCCATTGTCTTCTTTGCCCTTCTCATCATATATATCACTCCCTCTAAATTTCCTTCTCTGTATCACAATCTTATGCCCTCCCACTTGTCTCTCCTTCTGTGTCCTAAAACGTCACTAGAGGGCAGATCCATCTTATTGTGCCATAATAGTGTGTATCATTGTGTGTGCACATCACCCAAACCATTCGAGCTAAATTGTGTGTGCATACTTGACAGTATTCGTGTGTGTGTGTGTGAGAGAGAGAGAGAGAGACTATAGGCTAATTGTTCTGCTTAGTCATGATTCAAAAAGATAACGTCACGCCTTCTGTTTTCTGCACAAGGCAGCACTGTTTTGGAGCTGTATGCAAAGCAATCACTGTGTATGTGTGTGTGTTCACAAGTGAGAAGGGCCTTTGTTGCCTCAAAACATAACTTGCAGTGCAAAATCACTAGAGGGAAAGGCAGAAGTGTGTTTTTTTTTTGTACATGTGTGTGCGCAAGTTTTGCGCACTTTGTCCTACTCCAAGTTACACCTGCTCGAGGCACCTCCTCATGTTTGTGCATGTGCGTCTGACCTCTTTCTTGATTGCCCTTCGCTCTTAGACCCCTGCTATTTGCCAGGTAGGATGAGCAGGTGGTGCTAGAGTTTACCTCTTTGGATCCAAAATCTAAAACCTGTGATTTTACTGTTAAACATGAACTGGAATAATGGAAGTGAGTAGACATTCTGAATGCGGTTTTCAAATGCCATACGCTTACATACTTGTGTAATACAGCAAGTCCAGAGGAATATCTGATGCAAGAGGGGCATTCTACAAAATCTTTCCTTTTCCATTGATTTCAATAGACGTCAAATATCAAATTATGTTCATTGACAATTATTGTGGTGAAGAAAGATATGCATTGTTTAGATTTAAAACTAAAAAGATTTAAAAATGCTAATGAGACTTTCTGAAGCAGTGGCTGACTGAACAATGCTTTGTCCTTAGAGACAAGTGAATCTAAATGATGAAACATCCCTGTTATTTTACCAATACATTCCCCAATGGTGGGTCTCGTGTCAGCTGCAATATGATACTTGTCAACAAATAAAGCTTTGAGAATACTTTCATAGCTAAAAACTTTCATGTTTCATAACTTTTATTCTGAGAAAGTCACATTGGGTTATGTATAGATGTACCGAAACTAATCGGTCTGGCTAAATTATGACCAGTATCGATAAGCTCTGACGTTATCTTCTGCTGTCGGTACTGGAGAAATTATGACACATTTATTGTTGCTACATATACACATTATCTTGCAAATTCTATCTCACCAGAGTTGCCAGCTGTTTTATATGCAATAATATTCAACATTTGTCTATGATGCATTTTTGCTATTCATAATTCAGAAGCAAGATGCTCACCTTCACGCAACATGAAAATTATGATAGAATAGAGAACTAACTATTAAAACATATGCATATTGTGGCTGTTATATTAAGCTTATGATAAGATTATAGGCGTTTCTTCTAGAACATCCTTCACAGAGTAAAACTTAAAGTCAGAATCAGCTCAATCTGATTGTTGTAAAATGTCTTTACTGTTGCTAAATTGACATGTTTGATAATAAAACTTGAAAGCACAATGCACATGCTACTGAAATGCCTGCAGCCAAAAGACAGATTACAGCTTTCCAAACGATCAAATACACACATGTCACAATAGCTAGTATTCACTTAAACAGTTTGTCTTAAGTCAGAACTGTTAAAATATGTGTGTCAATATATTGCCTAAAAATGACAGACTGGCGCTTCAATGTTAATCAATGCAAAGAGAAAATACAGCTCTTAATCTGAATAACGTTATAGCTAAGCATTAATCTATCAATACATACAGTGAAAACTATGTGCATTTACATTTGAACTTTTTGTAGCTATTACTTGCCTGAACAGTAATGTTAGTAGACCTTCATGGAAAGACCTTTGTTTATTTCATTTAATTTGTATATTGTATTTGTCAGACTTTGTATTCTTACTGTATCTTATGTATACACTAATGCACAGGTGCATTTACTGATATTTTATCATTTAGAATATAAAGTAATGTTAATTCAGCTTATATAGTATATATACATATATATACAGTAACAGTACCGATAAGAATACCGTTAAAGTGGACCGATAAGCAGTATCGATAAGAGTAATACCGTTAAAACCTTAACGATACATCCCTAGTTATGTATGGAACTGGCCTTTTTAATACACATGCTTTACAGAGCAGCCTTCAGCACAGACAAATTAACCCCATTGTCTGATCATCTAATGTCTGACCTCTCTGATTCCTTGGTATGAGTGTGTGTGATGTAATTGAGAGGGACTGAATAGAAGCAGGCCAAGCAAACCCAATCAACATCCATTCAGCTTATCTAGCTCTCATACTGTGCCAACACATTATTCAATTAAAGAACATCTCTGGTACTTTCACAGTGCCTTTAAATATTCAATAGTAGTTCAATAACAATGAAATGGGAATAAAGAGATCGATTAGAAATGGAAAGACCTTGTTTTTGTAACAAATGGGTGTGGATTGTATTCTAGCTGATGCACTTATTCTTTTCGGAGAGATCAAGTATATTTTAATGCTGACAATAGAAATTATACATTCTTTATACAGAAATTATTTCCAGGTGGGCCTGCAAAAAATGCCATCATATTCCACAAAGCTATTCAATACCACACCCTTATCACCACTAAACCCAAACATTATTGTCCCATCATGCCATCGTGTTTTGTGATGCCCAATTCAACTCATATTGTATTTAGAGGCAGAGTTGACTGAGACGACTACAATTTTACGAGCACTAGGTCCCAGGTCTCCTTTCTTATTAGTTCAGTCATCTAAAGATAGTGCCGACAAACTGTCACACATGAGGGTTCTCTTTTTTAGGGCAATCTTTTCACTCGTTCAAACACACACATACACACACGCACATGTATGCTTAATGGAAAATTCCATGGCTTTTTGTAGATTGTGCAGTTTTGCTAATTAATCAACTTTAAAGGTGATAAGCCTGTGTCTGAGCACCCCTTCGAGTCCCAAACGTCCCAGCAGACAGTTTGATAAGCATTCACTGCATCAAGACAATCAACTCATGTCACAATCAAATCACTTCATACAAACCATGTGCCCAGAATTTAACCACCTACCATTAGCATGAGATGGAGTAACAAAAACTGTTAAAGCATATTAAGCTCAGTTAAATGTAGTTCAAGTATACATAGATCTGTCATTTGTGACAGTTATTTATTATTTGTCATACATAACATAACATATGGATGTCATTCCCTCAACAAATAGACAGCATCTATATCTTATTCTAAAGTAACATCTTAAATCAGATTAGTGTCTTTTCATGCAGGCATGTTATGGACACCTATGCACTTGTCCTAAACAGCCTTGATTCCAACTGATGCTGTAACTTGGGGTCCTGAGAGTGATGCTGTGTCATGCTCTTGTAATTGCAGGAAGGAGGGAGGAGTGTGTATATATATATATGTGTGTGTGTGTGTGTGTGTGTGTGTGTGTGTGTACTACAACCACTTAGCGCACACAGTGCTCTTTTAGGACTCTGCTGGATGATGTTTCTGGGTGCGGCTGGATGTGTACCTGATTTCTGGCTTACTGTCTTAGCAGATAATTATATTAGACGCATGCTTTGAGCCAAGCATCCTTTGTGTACTTCCATTTATGCCTCTCACATAGCATGCTGTGAGGTGTGTGTTTGCTTACCTGGTCCTGGCAGCTCTGATTGTGGGTCTCCAGAATCCAGAAGGCCCTGCGTGGGGCCGCTCCGATGTGCAGTCTCACCAGGCATATCTGTGTGGCACAGCCTCTGACGCACTACCTAAAAAACAGGAGCCAGATAACTGAGGACGGAGAAAACGAGTATAGGATGGTGCCTCCTCAGAGCAGAGATACAGATCAGTGTTCACTGCGTGTGCATTGATGTCAGCGTGCATGTGAGAAAGAGAGAGAGAGGGGCTGCAGAGCCGGTAACATCATGGGAAATCTGAGTGTGAGCTGCAGTATTCTCTCTGATTACGAGAGAGCCCACCCCAATCGGACTCTCTGTCGCTCTCATTACCCCTCCCTTCCTCACTGCTGCGCTGCCTCATAACCTCGCTCCCCCCCTCCCTCTCTCGCTCTCGCGCTCTATCTCTCTCTCCTTCCCTTCTGCTCTCCCTTTGGCAAGTGGGTCTTGGACAATGATGTCAGCAGATTTCTGTATCTCTTGGAGGCTGGGGGATAGTAATACAAAACGCAGCAGGCAAAAAGATAGAGATGCTGTGCACTGAAAAAATACAATCTAATCTGATAAGAATGCTAACAAAATGTCTAAACTAGCCTTAGCTTGTAGGTTTTAGCTGGTTTAAGACGGTCTCACAGCCTGGCTAAGCTGGTGTTGGTGTCAAAAAACCCTCTAAAACCATCAAAACAGAATGGGAGACCTGTTAATGCTGGTGTTTTGGGACAGTTTGGGTCCTCCTAAAATTGGCTCTCCATCAGATAATATAGGAGTACATAAATTATTTTAATTTAAAATATAATGGGATATTATATAGTGCTTTAAACTAATTTTATGCAATTCCTTTCAAATGATAAAATGTTAGCTATTTAGATTACATTGTTAATTTATTAACTAAATAATACATTTAATGATACATTTAATACTTGATTACATTAAAGATTGTTATGAATACATGTAGGGTAAGTACAAATTCGTAAACTAAGCTATCAGGACAATCTGGTATATGCTATGCTGGTAGATAAGCTAACTAAAACATTAGACATTAATGGTCATTATAATGTAGTTCAAACATCATTTATCATATCATGCTTTTGTAGGAATTGTAATCAGGCATTAATAAGAGTTCGGAGTTCGGGCGTAGAATTGGGGGGGGGGGGGATGCTAGGGACGTGTCCCTACCAATATCCAGCCACTACCGAACTGTCCCTAGCAATATTTTGATCAAATATATGCATGTTTTTTTGTCATTTCAGCATCTGAAACGTCATATCATTGATATTACCCAACAAGTTAAAGTAAATACGTTTATGCTCTCAAGGAAGCGCATTTAATACATGTGAGGAATGTCAACGCTATCTCACGGCAATTCGTAGGGCTGTGCAATTAATCGAATTCGATTCTCATGCGCATCTCGTAAAGCCGGTTCTGTGATTGGCAGTAAATCTCCATCACCTGTTTTCAAATTGAGCGGCAGTTAATACACAGAGCCGTAGTTCACTGACAAGTTAGACAATTTCGCGTTCATAATCGAATTCGATTCATCTGCGATTATGAACGCGATATTGGTAGCTTGGCAGTGAACTACGGCTCTGTGTATTAACTGCCGCTGCGTTTGAAAACAGGTGATGGAGATTTACTGCCAATCACGGAACCGGCTTTACTGACGAGATGCGCGTGAGAATCGAATTCGATTAATTGCACAGCCCTAATTTGTACATATTTTATGAGGTGGCTAATTCGTACGACCTCACTCGTACGATTTGTCTAAACCCCTGTGACGGTTAGGTTTAGGGGTTAGGTGTAGGTAATTCGTACAAATTCATACCAATTGACAACTCGTAAAATACGTACGATTTAGAAAAAATCGTATGAATTTGTATGAGTGAGGTCGTACGAATTCCTACGAATGACCTACACCTAACCCCTAAACCCATGTACGAATTGCCGAGAGATCGGGCTGGGAATGTAGTCACACACCGGACGAGAAGTGCAGCCGCGTTTAGAACAGCTCACAGGTATTGCACACAATTCAAGACAGCAGTCTAAAACAGTTAATATAAAAGCCCACTTCAGGAATGAACAAAGTTGCATCGATGAGTTTGAAGTGGTGTTTGTTTGACAAAAAGCAAACGGAAAGAGAAAGCGCGATCTATGGCTATTAGCTCCCTATATAAAGCAAACGGACTGAAAGACAAACGTTGTGTGGAAAGATACACAATCTTTCAGCCTAGGATAAAGTCATGAACATCAACAATAATTTGGGACAAATATAATGTTATTTTTATTTTTTTTGGTAAACTATGTAAGTGGCACTCTGTGGTGCAGCAGGATTTGGAACAGCATCATGAGTCGTCACGGACAGGCTTTAACTTTAAATTAATGTTGTTCAACTGAATGTACAAATCAAACTGTTAGCTGAAATATCCACAAAATAAAAAAACAACACTGCTATAAGAGCGTGCAGTTTATCTGTCAATCAGATGAGTTTCGTTACTACAGCAACAGCAGAGTATTCTTTCAGAATCATCCTGGGTCCAATTCAATTAATATTAAAATAAAGTGATGTGTGATTAAAGTGATAGTTCACACAAAAATTAAAATTCTGTCATCATTTACTCACCTTCAAGTAGTTCCAAAACTGTGTGAATTTCTTTGTTCTGCTGAACACAAATGAAGATATTTTGAAGAAAGTTTGTAATCAGGCTGTTTTGGGGCACCATTGACTTCCATAGGAGAAAAAAATACTATGGAAGTCAATGGTGCCCCAGAACTGCTCTGTTTCCCACATTCTTCAGAATATCTTCCTTTGTGTTCAGCAGAACAAAGACATTCATACAGGTTTGGAACTACTGGGTGAGTAAATGACAGAATTTTCATGATAAAGGGTGAAGTATCCGTTTAAGACACCCAGCGCTCTGATGCTGATGTTGTTGGTTCACAAAATCATAATTGTGTAATTATTGTCTGTTAAACATACTATAAAAAAAGAAGGGTGGTTAAAGGGGTGTTATGTCCCCACCAATGTTGAAAGCAAACCTACGCCCTTGAGAGTTCCCATTAAAAGCAATTTGAGCCAGTAGGATTGCTTGGGCTCTTAATGGAGACTTGATTTTGAGGGAGGAACTGATTTTCCACCACATCGGCATGAAATGGAAGTTGTGATTATTGTAGTGTATATCCAAGTGAAACAGATTCCCAAATGAGAAAAAATGTAGGGTGGAATTTAAAGGGATAGTTCACCCAAAAATGAAAATACGGTCATTAATTACTCACTCTCATGTCGTTCCAAACCTGTAAGATCTTTGTTCATCTTCGGAACACAAATTAAGATATTTCAGATGAAATCCGAGAGCTTTCTGACCCTCCATAGACAGCAAGGGTCCTATCATGATCAAGGCAAAGAAATGTAGTAAGGAGTCGGACATCGTTAAAATGGTCCATGTGACATCAGTGGTACAACCGTAATTTTCCAAATCTACGAGAATAATTTTTGTGCAAAGAAAACAAAATATTGAATTTATTCAACAATTAATCTCCTCTGCACCACCCTGTCACCATTTTGGAGAGCAAACACGATGCATGTACGTGCTTTGAATGCAAGCAACCCTTGCTGTCTATGAGAGGGTCAGAAAGTTCTCCAATGTCATCAAATATCTCTTAATTTGTGTTCCGAAGATGAACGAAGGTCTTATGTGCTTGGAACAACATTAGGGTGAGTTATTAATGACAGAATTTTCATTTTTGGGTGAACTATCCCTTTAATTTTTTTCCATCAGGAATTGATTGGATTATTGTTGTTTGCTATTCTTGCAATCTCATGCAAGTGACAGGTTGTCCATTCCTTGAGTCGATGAACATGTCATCACAGATGCTAATGATCATTAAAATATTTAATAATGTGTGAGGATAAATAGTAATAAACACAATATTCCATACAAAAAATAAGAAATGTCAGTTTGATTTCATGGTGTCTTAAATATTACTGCATGTAAATATGATTATTTTTTAAATAAATTATTTATCCATGCACATCACTTTTGTTTGTTTTTTTACATTTGCAGCACTTAGCAAATGACAACGATCCAGTCAATTCTTAATGGACACAATCACATCCCTGTCTCTACATGTTTTCTTGTTCGAGAAGACATTTCACAGTAAGGAAGAAAATACAAAAGAAAAGAATGCAATTTCCATTTCATTGCCAACTTTAAGACCAGCAAACCAGTGTTGGGTGTTATTTTTTTCAGCAAGAAGCGGTTACATGACAGCCATACTGCAGACAAACAATAAAATCTTGTTCTCCACTTCCCTCTCTCTATACAACACAGTCACTCCCCAGGGAGCACTTCATCAGTTTTAGCATCATGCATTTGAAAAAAGTTTGTCCCATGCAGAGATGTGTGCTTGGTTGTGACAGGTTGTTAAAGTGAGATATTGTAACTAAAATATATTGTGCTATATAATGTGTTAAAATCATAAGGGAATTTATAAAACAGTTTTGAAGTATTTTAAAATGACAAAGAAGTAGAAATACTTTCAATGATAATGTTGTTTCAAATCAATGAGAAAAACAACATCTTTAAAAATCAATGTAACTGTGCTTCATGAAAGTGAGAGTGAGGGATACTGCAGTAAATTTAGCTAGCGTACAGGGCTATGTTTCCATGGCAACTGTGGGGGAGAACTCATGGATGCTTTAGAAAGGGAATCCAATATTCAGCAGGTTCCAGCACTGGCAAGACCTAGGGACTTTCCTGAGTTTTTCTTCTTTCTGCCTCTCACTTTCGGTTTCAAACATCCGAGAAACTTTCTCTGGAATTTTAGGGAACTGGAGGACTGGAACAGTCATACAGAGTGATAAAGCACTATTCACTTCTCTCAATACATTTATATATATTGAAAGTAAAAGTGAACAAGAATAGAGACAGACACATAAAGATGACTCTCTAATTTGATTAAATTCAGAGAAAGGGTCACAGGTTTTCCTGGTAAAATGATGGATCAGTTTACTTAGAAATTCCCAGACGCTACATGAAAAGTGTGTTCATATGTGCTTTACTGTAAAAAACACGTGCATTATTAGGAAGTAGGTTCTGCTCTTGCTGCTATAACAGTATAACAGTTTTGTGCAGGCCGGTCAAGTTTTTCCACACTAGACTCAAAACAATTGAAATGTTTGCTAAATTCAGATGACCCATAAAAAGAGACAGGAGAGGGCCTTCTATCATAATAGATGAACGGTCAAATAAACAGAATGAGAGATGTGGATCAAATAAGGAAGAATAAGTACTCGTCACCTTCCCTGTAGCCTGCAGAGAGGTCAGATCTCCTTCATTCGTCAAGGCTCTTCAGAGGGGCCCCTGCATAACTCAGTCTGACTGAGCTAACCTGAGCTGGGGTCAACCTGCCTTCAAGGTAAGAAGGACTAGAAGGACTAAAACAAAAAAAACTTGTTTCCTCTTGCACTGATGTCATTTCCTGGCTATACAAACATGCAGTGAAAGCCCTTACAAATAACAGTCATCTTTAAAATTATACATGACAGGGGCTGAGCTCATTAATGTCATATCATAAGGCAAAACAACAAACAAATTTATAAGCAAACAATTCGATTACAAGCTTATTATTTTAAACCGGAGTTGTATTTTTCTTATAGGCCTAGCTAATGACAGTGGCATTGATGCCATGATCCCCCAAAGAGCCTTTCAGTGAACAGTTCTTAAAAAATAAACTTTTATTTTCATTGTGTAGAACGTTTTAATATTACCAAGAACCATTTTTTCACTATAAAGAACTTTTCGTGCAATGAAAAGGTTCCATTTACCTTAAAGTTTCATCAGGAAACCATATGTCCAGAAAGAACCTTTATTTTTTTAGGAGTTTAAAATAACCTTCATCCCTTGATAATTTTTGATTTCTAGCAGGTGAACAGACTTCTTTTCCAGCAGGGGATGGTAAAGTTTGGTACAGTGAGCAATTCGGAAAAAAACTTACCTGGTGTTCCTGTTCAATGAGAGGTCGGTCACAATCCTGTGAAACTCTCGCCAAGTAATGAGCCATGGACTCTGTTTGATTGTCAACCATTATAGTTTGCAATAGATTAATACTGGCACATTATTTTGCCTACTTTCGAAATATGTCTATATTATACAACAAAGTGATCGAACAGTGTTCAAAGCGCTGATTCACTGTTTGTTTCATTCGGACTGGTTGTGTTTTAGCGCGTTTTTGAGCTCTTGTCTGCTTGGTGGTGATTACATCGTGACGTCAATGGATGGCAACAAGCGACTGTTATTAATGAGGGAGTCATTAGGCGCGTTCGTCTTGAAGCAGCGCTGAGCAGAATGCTCACCTTATGACATCAGAGTACCGCGAGAGCGATTCGCATGCATAGGATCCGACTGCTTTCTTATCGCTCTCGCGGTACTTTGATGTCATACGGTGATTATTCTGCGCAGCGCTGCTTCAAGTCGAACACACCTATTATTAAACCGATTCCTTCATTCTTGAAAGTCCACGTGTTGCTCGGAGACTTGAGTTGATCGGAAACGTTTTCGCTGGCGAAGCAAAACCGACAAAGTGTAACCTTGAATAATTTGGGTCTTAAATGTAAGTTACTCAATTTTAACACTTTGTTTATTGAACTGTTGTGTTGGTTGGCAATCTGACCACAAAAGAGGTAGACAAGATCTTTTTGAGGTCTGTCCCAAAAATATTTGGATACTCAACCAGACTTTAAGATGTCATTGCGTTATACCAGTCAAGTGATTGTTATTTTTTTAAAGGAAATATAGACCGAAGACTTTAAAGCAACATAGGTTCTAAATTATAAGTCAATAGGCATAATTAAAACAAAAGTTAAACAAGGTGAAAGAAAGATGAGCTACCCTTGTGTTTACCCATCTGTGAACTTGAGGGGAACTGTGACTTCAATTTTTGAGTGATTTAAATGCAAAAGACTGCATATTTCAGCTAACATCAAATACTCCTAAATATTTATTGTTAATTGATAATAGACAGCTCATTATTAAAAAGACGTTTATTAGATTCTGATACATATCAGGACATTTGCTCAGCACCACAAACCATAACTCGGTGTCTGTTTATGAAGTTTCAAATCATAGCAACAGATAGAAAGATAAGTACACATTTCATCAGACTTCTATGCTCATTACACAAAATATTTTAAGATATAGAACAGCACAGCATAACTGCAGACAGACAGCCAACATTAGCAAACCACATTCTGCAAAATACAGCCATGAGTCACCATATGCTTTTTGATAAAAATACCAGATTCGATTTTATTGATAACACACATTGCAAACATGGAGGTGAGTCTTAAATGAAGAAAATCCATTCTCTGCACAAAATCTTTCAAGATTTCAACAGGAACGTCTGTTCTCCATAAAGACTGATGAGAGTATGTACTTCAGGCTTACCTGACAGCAAATAACAGGTCTGCAACTAGGTCTAAACATACCAGAATGCAATGACGACCTTTCCAAAATAAATATTTAAAGGAAATATTTATTAAAATCCAATATGTATTCTTACATACTGCCTTGTTTTACATATTTTTAATTAATTCACAAGCATATTCACAAATATACAGATATCAGGTGAGGCAAGTAGTTATTTTACTTTTACTTTTTTAATGACAATGACATAACACCAATACAGTGGTGCTTTCTAAGTGTAATGAAATCTTTCAGTACTGAACTCTCAATCCCTTTCGCCATAAATATTTCCAGCCTAACAACTGTCTCCTTGGCAACAAGGAAAGCCCCATGTGTTGTCTAGGCAACTGCATCAAAAACAGAAGGTGTATGTATTTATTGTAAGTGGAAGTGTGAGTAGAGCGTGTGAATGTCCAGTTGTTTGCGAGGACATGGACTATTAACACCAAGTTCTGATAATTTAGTTGTTTTCCCCTGTGGTGAACATTGCTTATGCCCTTCAGATCACTCATGCTTTCATTTCACAACATTCGCCTAGCTCTTTGGCTCAGAGTTTTTTTTTTGGGAAGCCAGCGGATACACGACTCTGTTGCTTCCGAGCATCTGCTGATTTCTGGAGGCTCTGCTTTCTGTTCCTGCAGAGATTGATCACAGCTCCCAGATGCATTTGATTTCCACTCTGATGTTCGGGTGGATCATGGGAATTGAGGATGCTGCAACGATCTCTTTGTTGTGTGTGTGTGTTTATATGCAGCACTCAATATCTCTGTCATTCCCTCACCTGTAAGTCATGTTATTGTCTGGGCCTGTTGATGTCTATGAGCAGCCTGTGTCAAAAGCATTTAAAGTTATTGACAGGCTTGATGGCTCATTTAGCCATCTCCTCAGCCACTGCCTTCCCTAATTTGTCTTTCAAGTAAGCCACTTTCTGCCAGTCGGACTTCAGCTCCAGCCATTCAAAGTACGGCACCTGTAGGGGAACACATAAGGAGTGAGGTTGTGACATCAGTATACTTGAGAGTGAAGGTGTGGTCAACATTTACTGTTGTTTGGCAAATTTTCACGAGTCCTTCAATAAGGAATCCATGGAATCTGAGGGTGAAAGATTTCACAGTGAGTTCAAATTGATCATGACTGCTGATTTCGCATTGGCCAAATTCTTGGTTTAAAAGTGACTTCTGTGTAAACTCTGCTTGCTTGCTCTCTCGTTCTCTCTCTCTCTCTCTCTCTCTCTCTCTCTCTCTATATATATATATAACAACACAACAAATAATATAACTTTTTAGCTGTTAAATTTTGCCAAACTTTTGCAGATGTGATGCAAAAATCAATCTCAGAAAAACAGAAAACGGAGAAGTGTTATGAACTCTGGTGTATTAAAATGGATGTTGTCAGCTAGCGCATCAAATGGCAAGAGCATTATGTCAGGCCTGTGCTCAGTTGGAAGTCAAGACGAGTCCAGCCAACTCTATCTAACTGTACCCCAGGAGGCAGAGGGCTAACAGGATTGGCCTACATGCTGCAGACAGAGCCTGAGTCCTTTTCCACAGTTCTGTCTTTACCGCCGCTATTTATAACCCAAAGCCAGGGGGGACTGCCTGCCATGTAATAGCTGTGACAATAGGAATAGAGCTAATCAGGCTAACGACACCGGTATTATAAAAAGGAGAGTATATCAAATAAGATGTACTATTGTGAGTTGGAAGACCATCAGTAAATGATGTATAGCTGATACTAACAATCTAACCCCTAATGCCCATGTAACTTATCCCTAATTAAATGATGCTTACACAACTAGCTTACTTTTGAGCAGTAAACACTGCTGACCGCTCACTTCATTAAAAATTATTTACAAGATAACTATAATGTTTGTTCTAAAGGGCTGTTTCACAGCAAGTATAACTATAATGATAAATATGTTACAATAATTGTTTTAATTCTATGAGAATAAAGAGGTCATCACCACAACTACTGTATAATAAAGACAAAGAGGAACACTACTGTTGGAATCACGTTCAGACAGTTTTTTTCCAGTCGATGAACACAAAACATTAAAAGCCATTCAGAATGTACATCAAAGTAACTTGAGTGGTTAAAGAGGCAAATGACAAACTGCAGTGCATGCTTATAATAAAGTTAACAGGCATTTGTGTTGACACTAATATAGTTATAATTTTTTTTGTGTAAACAGACCTTAATTCTATGAGAATCGTGAAGTGAGAACACTATAGATAAAACGATAACAACGAGGAAAGATTGCACTGGAGAGCCACTTAAGAGTAAAAACATGGACAACCAATCAAAATTCATTTTTTAATAATTACCAATACCAAATGATATGGAATAATATATTGTGATAAATGTTTTTAGCTATATCGCCCAGCCCTACATCTCCTATCCTTGTATTTTACTGTATCTCACCTCCACCACTATAAACCCAGCCAGCTGTAGGTGGCGTTTCCGCATGGCAAAGCGGCCCAGAAGATCCTTGCTCCTGAGGCAAAAGTTAGGAAACTCCCAAGCCACAAATGCTATTCTGCAAATGGACAAACACAATTGACATATTTAGAAATCATCTCTGTATGTGAGCTTAGGACAAGGCTTTCACTTTAACACCCACCGTCGAGCCCCTGCAGGTAAGGCATCACGTCCACCGCCTCCAGGTAAATGAGGGGCTTGCAAGTTCTCCAAATCAATAGGTTTATTTTCTGAATCTACCACAAGTTCTCCGTCTGTGGTGAAAACAATCAATAGATTCACAAATTAACAGGTTCTGTTAGACTACAACTTAAGGATTCATGAATCAAATCTATGACCGGTTACCTTGAAAAAAGTACATAACTTAGATCTTGCTGGTGTTCACAGTTGCTACTCACCTATTGTCCAGCCGTATATGGTTTTGACAGCAGTGCGGAGGGCCTGTGTCCGGCTGTTGGTCAGGATCTGGAGGGCTGTGTGTAGGCTGCTCTGCAGAGGAGTGCTGAACTCCACTTTGCTCTGGGGAGCTAGCAGCAGCACAGCGGGGGATTCAATAGTGATTCCTAGAGGCTCCAACTGAGCAAAGGCAGAGATATGCAGCAATTTCAGCCGATAGCTCTCAGTCCGATCCACAATGCCACCTGTTGGATAGGTCAGGAAAACTTTATCATGATAATCATACGACTGCAGACTGACTATAGTGCACAGATTGACAGCCTTGGTCAGTATGAATGGTCCTTGTATGAAAAGAAGTATATGGTGATTGACATTTGTTTTTACGTGTTCCATGGAAAAAAAATATCAGCATACAAGTTTAAATGGACATGAGTGAACAAATAATTTCATCATATTAAATATTTTCATTTTGGGGTGAACCATTCCTTAAAATAGACTACCATTCAAAGCTTTGGGGTTAGTAAGTTCTTTAAATATTCTTTTGAAAAAAGAAGTCCCTTACGTTCACCAAATCTGCATTTATTAACATAGATAATCAAAATATCAATATATATATATATATATATATATATATATATATATATATATATATATATATATATATATATATAAATATAGTATAAAAAAAGGATTATCCTCAGTATTGACAATGAATGGTGTCACAAGGTAAATTGTGCCCCCAGTTCTGGTTATTTCATTATTGTGAATTCTGGGGTGGTGGGTGTCGAAAATACACAGAAGTCACAGAAATCACATAAAATACAAAGGGGAGCCCTTTGATAAAAAAAAATCTCTCAGAAGTGGGGTGGGGGGTGGATGGGGTTTATAAATCACATCAAGGAGAGCAGATCCCCCTCAGTCGAAATCGCATTCCAGGGCCAGGGGCCCTTAGGGAAGAGCCTTATAGGCCTTCCTGGCCTCTAGGCCCCCTGTTCACAGTCCCCTTTCTATTTATTTTGAGTTTAAAAATTGTGCAAATGTTAATATTTGCATGTAAAATGGATAATATTACATTTAGTTGACTACATCTTTGCATTTTTAACAAGATTTTTCTCTTGCAGGGTTTCACACAGCTAATTTTATGGTAGAACAGGGGTGTCCAACCCTGCTCCTATAGGGCCACCATCCTGCAGCGTTTAGCTTCAACCCTGATCAAACATCTGGAAAATCTGACAAAAGTCTTCAGGATTACATAAATTAAATTATATGATTGTTTAGGGATGGCACTAAACCGTGCAGGACAGTGGACCTCAAGGTTTGGAATTGCCCACCCCTGAGGATAAAGATGAGACAGTTAAAAAAAATGTAAAAATACAAGAAATGTCTATGCCTCAATTTTAGGACGCTTAGACATGTCATAAATGCAGCATATTTTGAATAATCCATATTTGTTTGCATTAAATAAATAATAGAATTATTGATGACTTGGGCTGTTTTTTTATACCCTAAACAGGCAACGTGATCTGGGAGACACAACTCATAAAATCCAAAATATATTAAATATTACAAAAATTATTTTGAATATGTTCTACTTAAGTCCAGATGATATAAAAAGTGACATGAAAGGATTTTTTGCTGATCATTTTCCACTCTTTCCTGTTTTAGGGATATAGTAAAAACAGCAATATTGTGAAATATTACACAAATTATATTTTTGTACATTGTAAAATTACATTTATTCCTGTGATGACAAAGCTGAATTTTCAGCAGCCATTACTCCAGTCTTCAGTGTCACATGATCCTTCAGAAATAATTCTAATATGCTGATTTGGTGCTCAAGAAATAATGATTTTTTTAAAAAATAATAATGTTAAAAACAGCTGTGCTGCTTAATATTTTTATGGAAACCATGATACTTTTTTTTTTAGGATACTTTGATGAATAGAAAGTTCAAAGGAACAGCATTATTTGAAATAGAAGGGTAGTGTATGTTAGATCTGCCTTTCATGAAAATAAAGACAGATACAAGAAAATGAGGCTATAGTGCCACCCTGTGTTTTGGATGAGAACAACAAATGATATTAAAGGTGCTATAGGTGATTATCTTCAAAAACATTTTTTGTTATGCTGGTTGAAAGTCTCTTCACATCCCGATAGCAATCATTAAGTTAAGTGGTCTAAATGTATTTATTATTTATTGAGAATTTCAGAATCGATTCTGAACTTAGTTTTTAACCAGATGTGCGATGATGCTGAGTTTGCTTTAGAAACCAATTCCTCACACACATACACCACTCGAACCTTCCGTAAAATAATCTTTCAAAGCTCGGAAAGGTTGAAGCGAATTACAAGGACATTCGCGGGCTTCCTTGCACAGGATGCGCTGTGAGAGACGCGCGCTTTGTTTGATGTTACACTTGAAGTGTGTGGTCTCGCCCGTCGGTATTTTCCCTACAAATGCTCTACAAAGTCATCATTTATGTGGTTTGGAATGCAGTGGACTTATATATTTAAAATATGAACCTCACTAACAGAAGGCTGCTTTCAGTTTCAAATGCTGATGCGCGCTTTGTTTGTGTAGACTGCTCGCGCATGCGGCTGTGCGTGTTAGTGGTTTAATGTACTTGCGTCTCAAAATGATGCAAAATTAATGTAAACACAGCCAGTTATGTCTTAAGGGATTAAACAGACAGGACAAACCACATTACTTCTTATATTTCAAGAGATCCGTGCGTGAATGCAGCTTAATAAGATCTCCCGCTGTCAATGATGTCATTGTAAAAAACAACAGTATGTAGATGAAGAAAAATCACACACAGTTCTTGAATGGAAAATATTCAGATAATCTTAAATACTGAAAGCACTCTCTGTTTGTTGTTTGTATGTTTCTATGCTCCTCTTTATTATTTGCTACTTGCTTATATGTTGTGAAGTTATATAAGTTTAAAATTCTTAACATACAACTTTTTCAATTTGTAATTATTTTAAAAAGTACTTAATTACTTATGTAAGGATATGTAAATGTAAGGACTTTAAGATTCTCAAGTCGGTAAACTAATTAATTAATAAGGGGGAAAAAAAGTAGTTCAAGAATCGTTCTGGAATCGGATCGTGACTCCCAGAATCGGAATCGGATCGGATCGTGAGGTGACTAAAGATTCCCACCCCTAGTATTTATATGTATTTATATATTCTGTGGAAGGTGTAGGGCCTAGAAATTTTCGTCCAATCAAAACGCTCGGTCCGAGCGTTTTAATTGGCTTTTCTACCTGTCTGTCAACGTATGTATTTGCATACCTCTGCGCACCCTGTTCGTGCAGACAGATACGTCATCAGCGCGGTCACGCACGCTGTGCAGACAGAGTGAGAATGGCAGGCAAACATCAACAACCCGATCTTCCTTCCTGGTATTTAGTACTTTACTATATAGTACTAACTGTACTATATAGTTTTCTCACCGGTGAATGGCACATGATGTAGCCCAGCGCGGTTCCCAATGCCAGTTCTTGCACCCCCCTGCTCTGCATATTTTGAATGCCTCGCTTAGTTAACACACCCGATTCAGATAACCAGCTTGTTAGAGAAGAGCTACGTGCATGAACTGTGTTCCAATTGACATGCTCCCTACACAGTGTTCTTTGCCCCCTACTCCCTGAGCAGGGAAAATCCGTTGAAGTTTACTTCACTTCGGAACATTCATTCACAAATTTGCGCTGCGCAGCGTCTTCACTCACAGATGAAACTTACTAGAGAAGTGTGACAATGTACCTCTGTAAATAAATGCAATTTAAAATTCATGTCTCGCACACTTTAATGCCCTTTGTATGTAACATATACGCTCGCTTCGAACTGGAATCATGGCGGAATGCCCATTTCGCAGGGCACTTGCGGTTGAATAGAACAAATGTTGTACGTGATAAGAGATACATATGAAATGTGCAGAGCGGAGGGGCACAAGGACTGGAAGTGGGAACCGCTGATGTAGCCTATTGTAGTAGCCTAATGTTGTCTCTGGTATGCTATTCTGGTCTGTGAGCGTATGTGCGTTCAGGGGGCATGGCTTTGGATGGCGATTTTCAGGGAGGGCGGGACGTTCGCTTTCAGTGCTATCAGGCTAAAGTTAGCATTTTCCAAGATCTCCTACTACACCTTTAATCACAATGCAACATAAGAAATGTGAATTCAGCAGTTTTCCCAAAATGGAGAGTACAGCCTTTGCTGAATATTTTTAGCTCATTCATTCCTACGCACCTGTAAGTTTCTTCTGAAAGTCATACTTCGTAACAGAGGAGATGTAATCATGATTGGCCTGGTTCAGTACACACAGCGACCAGACCACGTCTGTTTTCAGGAAAGGCTCTAAATTCTGAAAGGAACCTTCCAAAGCTTTGTGTACCTATAGCCACACACACACAAAAACACATATTACATACATGCATATCTATATATCCATCTAAATATATGCATCTCACTCTTTTTGGTTACCTTTTGGTAAAACTCCTCTCCTTTGCCGAGTTGGAAGTTGAGTTTGGCAAAAGATATGAGGAGATTACACACCTGCGGAGTGCTGTAGTTTTTACTATTACTCACATAGTGCTGAAAAACAACAGAGAGGGGAAAAATAATAAATATGTAGATGGAGACTGGTGAAGGAAAGGCGATTAAAATCAAACTAAAAAGGTTGCCTTCAAGAAAAGTATAATTTATTTGGTGGTGCGGATTTGATAAGAAATCATTCCAACCTGAGCAAAACCTTCAAATAGAGGCAAGTGGAGCCACTTGAGAAAAGCTAGAGACTTGGCACAACGGGTTACGTCAAGGGAACTCAGTTCTGATAACCTAGGCAACAGCTCCGCCGCAATTCTCTGGAGCACTTGTGTCTGATGAAAATTCAGCTTACCTTTTATTTAGAGAAAGATGAGAACAATTATTTATACAAGTCTAGACAAAACGCTGTTTAATGAGGTTAAAATCTCACTGACCATAAGCATATGCAATGTCAAGCAGCAATGGTGTTTTCAGTTCAAAAGAGGGTTTCTGGTTCAGGTGGTATGAGAGAGCACGTAACAAAGGAACGGCCCGTCTGTTTTGAGAGGCCAGTGCAAATGCCACTCTCCGGATATCCTCTGCGCTGAAGCTCTCTGCCAACTCCAGAGCCTGGAAAGCATAAGATACAGTTCAGTGTTTGACAATCAAGGTACACAAGCTTAATACAACAATGTAATTTCAAAAGTGTGTTCAAATATGTTTGATTGGCTAGCTAGCTAAAGATGTTTGTGTATGTGCACTCACTTTGTCCTCCAGTTTGTCCATGAGAGAGGGGGTGAAAAGCGAAGCACGGCTCATGAGAATGCTGATGGTGCGACTGTCACACAGCTCTGTCCAGCGCAGCTCCAGTTGTTTCAGCAGGGCTGTGGTAAGCGCTCCATTTTCATACCTTTCACAACACAAACAACAACATTATGAGAACAAACCAGCTACTACTTACTGGACCACTACAGCATCAAGAACTTAAGAAACATTTAAGAAAAAAGATTGATGTATGTATTCATTCATTCATATCAGTTCTTTTCAAAGCAGACACATAAAAATGCTCAAATGGTTGGGGTCGATAAGATTTTTTTTTGTTAAGAAGTCTCTTCTGTTCAGGAAGGCTGCATTTATTTGATCAAAAATATAGAAAAATAGTAATATTGCTTTCTGTTTAAATATATTTTGAAATGTAATTTTTTTCCTGTGATGGCAAAACTGAATTTATCATCATTGCTCCAGTCTTCAGTGTTACATGATCCTACAGAAATCATTACTGATTTGGTGTTCAATAAACATTTCCTATTATTACCAATGTTGGAAATGTTGTGCTGCTCAATACTGTTGTGAAACCACGATACCTATTTTTTAGGATTCTTAGAGAACAGAAAGTTCAAAAGAAAAGCATGTATTTGGGAAAAAAATAAATAAAAAATAAATATAAAATCCTTTACTCTCACTTTTAATCAATTTAATGTATCCTGACTGCATAAGTGTTAATTTCTACAAAAAAATAATCTTACAGACCCCAAACTTTTAAACAGTAATTGTGTAATGTAATAGAGTTATTTAATTGAAATTAAATACATTCTAAAAAAGAAAAAAAAGAAAAGAACTGACAGGGATATGATTTTTTTTTATTATTCAGCTAGTTGGTCAGATATATGAACGACTACTCTGTATTAAGGAAGTTCTTTACAATTAGTCAGATTCATATCCACCAGACCAATGTATATAGGCATCATAACACTTTTTTTTTTTTTTATTAGCCTGTCTGCATGTATATTAAAATTTTACAGCTAAAGCAAAAATCTGAGAAGAAAAAAAGTCAACCCCTATAATCAACTAGTTCATAATTTCACTCACTACTAATCATCCCTAAAATGTTAAATTTTAAATGATCATGCGGTAATAATTCCTATAATTAGGAATCAAGCTTTGTCAAGCATGTGAATCCCACCCTCGTCTTCGCTGAAAGGCTACCCAGTCCACCAGGTAGGCCAGGTGACGGTAGGTGAGGCGCCGGATCCTCCAGAGCACTTCATTCTGGATGGAGCGGAGTAGAGGGGCATCACAAGGGAGACCCAACATAGTGAGAGCACGTAGAAGACCCACAAGAGATCCATTCCACACTGAGGACACCTGTGAGAGAACAACAACAAAGATAATCTTCTACTCTATAATATCAGTGGCAAGTGGACTTTCAAATCAATCTTAGTTACCTGAGATTGTACAGTCTCCAGCATGCTCTCACAGCGCGGATCCTGTAGGATTCCTTCGCCACCCTTCTCCATGACCCGCAGGTTCAGCTGGACCAAACACCTGGCAGCATCGCTGGCAGATCCGCCTTGCTCTGCCCATAACTGAAGCACTTCCTCTGGGGTGGATGCCTTTTCAACAAGTCGGACTAGTTGCGTTTGGTCATACGGAAATGTCGTCTCCTCCATCCTAGCCAGTTCATTGCCCTGACAGAGGTGCCTAGCGGAAGGTCGGGTCCAAGAAAGGGACATCAGGCACACTGGCTCTGTCTGGTGGACTGTGGAGGTCTGTAGTCGGGCTGAGGCTGTGGCAGCCTGAGGGCAGCGAGGAAATAATCGAGCCCATCTGCACAGCAGCCTGGTGGTCATTTTGAAAAGGGCACTTCCTGTGTTCAACAACCAGTCAAAGCATTTGCACCCACATCCCACCTGAGCACCTAAGAATCAACCAGACAGCAATATAAGAAAAGTCTCAGTTATGAGAAAATGAGCCCAACTTATATATAAAAATAGCACTAGTTAGAAACTGATATAAATGTATATGTTGGTGTTTTGCACTTAAAAATGCATTTAGCAAATAGCATTCTTTAACTTAAATTATTTTACATTACATTTACATTTAGCAGATGCTTTTATACAAAGCAACTTACAAATGAGGACAATGGAAGCAATCAAAATCAACAAAAGAGCAATGATATGCAAGTGCTATAACAAGTCTCAGTTAGCTTAACGCAGTACACGTAGTAAGATTTTTTTTTATTATAAAATAAATAAAAAGCAAACGATAGATTTGAAAAAGAACAGAGCAAGCTAGTGTTAGAGGCATTTTTTTTGCTTTTTGTTAATTGTATAATAAATAAAAGAAAACAAATAGAATCAAAAAAAGAATAGAGAAGCTAGTTAGTTTTTTTTTTTAAGAAAACAAGCAGTTGGTAAATTAATAGAGTGCAAGTCTAAAAGGGGCACGTTTTTTAAAAAAAGAATAGAATTAGAATAGAGAGTGCTAGAAGAACTGTTTATAGTATTATTTTAATAGTACTACTGCTTTCAAAAAAGAGTATTGGGCTTCAACACTGTCCGAATATACTGAATCTAACCACCATATAAAGATCTGTCAAATGTCTAAATTACCTGTCTGTCTGTCTGTCTGTCTGTCTGTCTGTCTGTCTGTCATGGGTTAAAGTCTATTCTGACCTTGCCGATTTGGGCAGGCGCCGCGATAAGCTTACGAAACTGTCAACATTATAAGCAAGATTTTTAAGCAACCCAGTAAACACTGATACAGTTCAACAAACATGTTTTAGCGAAACTGAACAGAACTGTGCTGTCGCCACCGGTAGAGCAAACATTGCGTGCTTACCTTCAAATCAGCTTTTATAACAGCGGCGACGACATTCACATGGAGGAACGATCAGTAGGAGTCGCGGAGGTTTTGCGTCAGTGAACCGGCAAACACGTGATTTAGACAGCGCATTGTGATTGGTCAACATGCCTACGCGAGCTGTATCCCTTCTAGCCACAACCCGGATGGAGGTCAGTTTCCTTTGCAGATAATGTAAATTTCGAAATTTTACACTGCTAATAATTACGTTGTACATGTATTACTGCAATTTTAACAACATATTTTAGATTTTTTTAATTATATTTTTTACTTGTATATCCACACTTTCAGTTACTTTGGAAATACCTGTTGTGGGAATTTGGTGACCAAAGAAGCAAACGCAATTTTACCTTATTAATCTTATATTAATTTCAACAATTTTCAAGTCAAAAACATAAATTCACAGGTTGAAATAAATAAATACATACATACATACATACACACACGCATAAAATAGCAATACCAATTTTCTTCATCTGAAATTAAAACACTTATAAGTACAACACTATCAGTAGTCAAGTACATTTATTTATTCATTTCAATTAATTTTCATCAGTGTTGGATAAGTTACTCTAAAAAAGTAATTAATTACTAACTTACATCTTCAACAGGGTAAGTAGATTATTACTTCCTCTAAAATGTATTGCATTATTTATTTTTAGTTCCTAAACCTCATATCAACCTCGACCAGTTAAACAATAGGCTACAAGGATAGACATGAAACTGCTCTTTTAATTATTTCAAATAATATAAAATTGCATGTTATTCTTGAACTGGCCTGTGTATGAACATTTTATACACGTTTTAAGACGACAAACAAGGAGAAGATTTCTTTGTATATTGCCTCGTACTTTCCGCTCAGAACCTATAGATATGAACCTCAGTTACGGTACTCTGGTTTTAATATGTTCTAGTTTCTAGAAAATAACCTCAATCTCATTAAAATTACAGTGGTAAACTGTGTTGCCATGTGAGTTTGAGGTAAGATAGGTTTAAAGGTTATAATAACCCCATGGTTTTCATTCAGATACACACAATCTTTTGAAATAAGGCATTAACAAACCATTATGTTTGTTTATATTGATTAATCTACGGAGAGTTTTGCAATCTAGCAACCGAGACTATTGCAGACGGTTGAGAAAAACCTATTCCTCAAGACGACCAGCAGATGGCAACATTGATTAATTCAGCAATCAATTTAATTCACTTCCCACTTGTTCAGTTGGTCAAGCATGCTGCCTAAAAAAAAAAAAAAAAAAAAAAATGTTTGATGGTGATAGACATACATCTATTACTTTTTCAAAAATCTGTCTTGATTGAAATTATATTTGAGCTAGTCTGGTGATTGGTAAGCTCAGCCATAAAGCTCCAGGTTTTGTGTACCGAACAATATAAACTGATTGAATTTATCAAATCCTTCATTAACCGCTCCAGTGGTATTATTCTCTAATGGGAACAGAGTGCACACATGCACAATAGGGGTCTATTCTGGGTTCAGTAATAGCATGAAAGCAGCAAACAAAATGAACATTTTGCAACATTATGCAGAGGATGATTTCGTCTAAATCAGCCTAAGCTGTGTCTATAATGGAGTGCTGCAGCAGTCAAGATAGCAAAACATAATGACCAAGAAGAAAATTGAAAATTATATATTCTGTTCATTCAGACAGAGGTACTAAGAATACATTGTTTCTGGAGGTAGTTGCATATTTAATTTATTTTGTAGTTTGGCTGATTATTTTCAGGATATTGCAGTACTATAATGTGTGTGTTATTGAAAAAGGTCAACACGTGACCAAAACATTTGCCTTGTTGCCTTTTGTTTCAGTAATCTTTTATCTCGCATGTGATTTTTGGTGGTGTGCGCAGACTTTTTTCAAGTATAGTACTATAGTGTGGAAAGTCTTTTGAAATGGCATTGTAGTAGAAGGATAGTGACATGCTCATATGTTATGACACTTTAGGATAATATAATATAATTATATAAATTATTATATTGTGTTTATATCATATAATTTTAGATTGGTTGTTTGTTTTTCTTTGGATTTTGGTAAATATTTTTTTGTACATTGTCCTTTGGAAATATAATGTAATGTGTGCTGCTCAATAACATTTAACATTTAGAATTTATTGTGATTCATACAGATGTTGGTTGTTGCTGCAGTCTCTTTGATGTTGTGTCTTCGGTTGTTTTCTCTTTTTGTCAGCAGGTATCGAAGCAAATTGTCTTTTTTTTTTTTTTTCTCTCTCTCTCTATCCCCCATTCTCCTTTTTTCTCTCTCTCTCTCTCTCCCCCTTCTCTGTTGACTTTCCCCACAACCTTTTTTTATTTTTTATTTATTTATTTATTTTCCTTTCTTCTTTCTTCTTTCTCTCTCTTGTTTTCTCTGTCCCCTGGTCTTGTCTGTCACAGTGTGGTTAAGTAAAAGGGTATGTAAAATTAAATTAATTAATTAATATAAAAAAAAAATAAAAAAGATAAAAAAAAAATAAATAAATAAATAAATAAATAAATAAATAAATAAATATAATTTAATTTAAAAAAAAAAAAAAAAAAAAAGAAACAAGGCTGTGAATGATGATAGCATAGCCACGCATATGTACTGTCATGTGTTATCTGTGCTACTGACAGGCCAAAAAAAAAAAAAAGAAAAAAAAAAAAAAAAGGAAATATAATGTAAGACTAGATTTACACAGGTTTACACAGATTTGTAAAGACAGCCATGTTTGAGTGAAAAAGAAGTACATTTTGCAATTTTTCTCCTTAAAGATCACGTGCCAGGCAGGGGAGAAGGGAAATGGTTCAATCTCATACAAGGCTGTTATTTTTTGTATTGAATTTAAGAGATAGAAAAGGGCAAGTGAAACATTTTTCAGTAATGAGGCAGCTCAACCGGAGGTGAATGGAAAGGATAAACTTAGAGGCAGTGCAATGTGGAGCGGTTCCATTAACTACCTTTTTCAAGATGCACTTTGGAAAGAGAGAGTGAAAGTGAGACACAAAGAGAAGAACGGAGAGTTATAGTCACTGATTGAACCTTTATCTGGTGATTTACGCTCCATTCCATCAGCTCTCCGCGGCCTACATAGTCATCTGGTTAATGGTGTGATTTACATTAATGACACCGACAGGTGCAGCCCGTTTTACAGTCTTTAATGCACACATCAGAACTTTGACATGCTTTGTGGTAAGCCAGGTCAATTTGCATACGCTTCATATGTACCTCAAGGTGCTTTGAGATGGTTCCCATAAGCCTTTGAGATAGATTTGTGTAATGTTTTATGCCTTTTGAAGAAACCAACCTTTTAAAACTCAATCCAATCTTCTTTTAAAACTGAGGTGCATTTGAATGTCTCTTAAACAGAGCAGAAGGGTAGTTAGTGGGCTGGGTTAAGTGAAGTTAAGTATCTGTCAATCACACTCATGATAGTTTAACAGTGATAAGCTGAGAGCTCTGGCCTCTTCTAAGGATCTTATTTTAGAGGTCTCTTAGTACAGACATCATATTTTATTTCTATTGCAAATGTATATTTCAGAAATCGAGCGGGTTATGCTTTGGGGATCTGTATAATTGAGCTGGGTTCATACTGAAGGGAGTCTGATGTCCTGATTTAACTGAGAGGGTAAAACTGAAAAGCTTTAAAGAACACTGTCAATGAAAGGCTGAATTCCTTTAAGAGCTATGCATCTAATGTCTTAAATTAAATTAAACGATGTCTCTTATAATGACGAAAACATTGTGCATGTGAGGAGAGCAAGTTCTAATAAATTCATTGTTGCCTAAGGAAGCACAGTTCTATGAACACTATTATACAACAGCTAGTTCTGGTCTGCGAATTTGATTGGTTGAGTGTTGTTCCAAAAGCTGATACAGTCCAACATCACTGGGAAATTTTGTATCACTCTTTGGTGCGTTTCCCAAAAGCAACTATGGCCGCAATTTCCATCGTTACCAATAGAGTTTAATGGAACTTTAGACCATAGTTAGCTAACGATGCTTTTGGAAAACGGTCACAGAAAATAAATAAATAAATAAATAACTGCAATGTTTTATGTCACAAAGTCTGAATTGTGAGATAAAAAGTCACTCCCCTTTTTTGAGACTTCACAGAATTGTGAAGATATGAACTCAGAATTGCAAGGTGGAAAAAGTCAGAATTGTGAGATTTAAAGTTACCTTTATTACTTGTATGTATGTATGTATGTATTTATTTATTTATTTATTCCCTGGTGGAAATGGGCTTCCAAATGTTTGTGTCTGTGTGGTTGGCATTTTCAGTACAAGTTACATTATAACCCTACACTTTAAAAAATACTGGGCTGTTTCAACCTAACTTTGGGTCAAATATGGACTAACCCAGCTGTTGGGTTAACTTTTTACATTCAATTTTTAACCCAAAAGTTGGGTTAGTCCATATTTGACCCATAGTTAGGTTGAAACAACCCAGTATTTTTTAGAGTGTAGGTCAGTGGCGACAAGTGATTCTCTTTTGGAATTAATCACTGAATCATTATTCAACCAGTTCATTCAAACACTGATTCAGTCAAGAACAAAACCTATGTCTTCTGTCTTTATGAGTGAGTCATTGAAACATGCACTAAACCGATTTGTTCAATACCATTGATTCTTTTATTGAACTTATATAAAAGCAATATTACACAGTCTAAATATCAAAATATTAGCACATTCGTGGTATCTGGACCAACAACACCCTGTATGTAAATATTCCGACATTTCCTGTTTAAAAATAGTTTTCCAGTGTTTTTCAAGTATGCAGGTGCTTGAAGAAGCATTTACTGTAGTTGCATTCTAGATGGTGGGACAAAACTGTGGCAAACCTAAAGTGTTTTCCGTGTACAACACATACCATTCAGATCAAAAAGAAGGTTTAAAGCACTTGTTAGAGGCACGGAATTCCTGTTAGCTTTAGGTAAATGCCTATTACCAACAGAATCCAATCAGAATTTAATTAATAAATCATTCAATATGGCACATGATGACAGGGGGGTGACAGCAGTGCATAAATCAACTTACCCCTCCCACTTCTAGTAGTTTTACTGAGATTTTTTTATCCCGTATGAATTGGCCATTAATATTACAGACATCCTGTGGTAAAATTACATTACTGCATCTACCCTTGTAAAACTAATCCATCCGAATAGGACTTAAGCAAGCAATTTGTAGATTGATTTCCCTGAGAACTGTGGCAATATGAAGACATATATTTCTTTAAACACCCTGATCCTGATCATCCTGATATACCGTATATAGGCTACTTTTTTTTTTTTAGTAGTACCTTCTGGTGTGTTGTTTTTAGTCACTTTCTTCAGTGTGTACCAAGAGCATTTCATCTTATGTGTGCACATACTGTGTATTATTTTGTGTCTTGCATTGTCCTTTCAGGTATGGTGACCAAACATACTCTCACACCCCCAGATTGCTTTTCTTGGGTAACGTGAAAGCAATGTATACATCTCCACTGAAGCGAATCAGACCCCATTCTTTTCATCTTCTTCTACCTTTTTCACTCACTCTCCCTGTTGTATTGTTGTATCACCACCTCTCTAACTGTAAGGCTGTTGTTCCTGTCTTTCTCTGCCTGGTGTTTGCAGGTTCCATTACGACATGATGATGGCTCTGAGAGCCCATCTGAAGTGTGTCTCGCCGTTGGCTCAAAAGTTTGTTGGTTTTGTTTATCTTTTATTTTTCTTTCATCACAGCCTTATCTTTCTGTTCTCCAACTGCATTGCTCTTTGTGACCTGTTTGGCGAGGATGCAGACAGGAAGATATCAGCTCTGAATGCCAAGCGCTGTGCTATGCCATTCTATAAAAATGTGTTTGAAACATGTTCACACTATGTATATGTCCACTATATTACTGCTGCTATTATCTGCTGCAGTCAAGCTGCTAATAACACTGTTTTTTAAAACAGAGAGCCATGTGTGTGCTTTACCCATGTCTGCTGCTTTTCTCACATTATTAAAGTATTCATGGTAGTTTATTTGATCCTGTTGCCAAATAAATTATTCTGACAGTCACAGGAGTTCAAGACAGTGATTCTTTAAAGGTTTAATTCTCAGAGAAATCAAGATTTTGTCATCATTCATCATCACAGATCAAACAGTTCTTTTTTTGGGAAACACAAAAGGAGACGTTTTGAAGAATATCACTGGTTGCTCTTTTCATTACAATGAATAGGGATTGAGGCGCTCAAGCTTCAAAAAGGACTCAAATCACCATAAAAATATAATAAAAATAGCTCAAACGACTTCTGCATTTTATTCTAGTGATGACGAAACAAAGCTTTGTGTTGCACTGTGGCTTTTCAACACAGTGTGTGTTGATGATTTTGCTTTGGATAAAGCAAATGAATTGCACTTAACAAAATACTGTGTCCCATTAATTTTGTATTCAGATTTTTCATGAACTTTTGATTTTATTTTGTTTTACAGAAATAAAAGTCACTTTCGAAGTTATTAAAAGGAATGAAACAAACTCATAAATACAGTCTATGCTCTGGCTTTTTTAACAATGCCCCAGTCTGTTATTTTATAAGCAATGTTCTATAAAATACGAGCTATAATCATGTGTTTCTCATGCAAATTAATCTTCGAATGTCAAATCAAATGCTTTTAAAACAAACAAATGAAGCTTCAGTATTGTGCATCAATCTTTTGAAGTCACACAAAATGTTTGTGTGGTAAATGTAGGTTGTTACTCTGATAATATTCCTCTTCAGTGAAACGCTATAACCTCAGTGGTTTTATGTACTGGATTTTTTTTAGTGACATGTCTAACAACATAGTTGCTCACTGCGCAGCCTCAGTTATAGGAAATGATGTGATTCATCTGCTTGTTTTGAATCAGTGAATTGTTCTGTTTACAGTTGGCTTTTACCCTTTTAGCTTTCACCATGTCGTTAATGGTCTTATATTGAAGAAAATTGGTTCTGGATGAACATGCTGTGCACTGTTGTGGATTTTTCACATCATCAGTTGGCCAGCACCAGAACACTTTAGAATTTTAAAAACAGAATCCACTTTAAGTGGAGTAGGAATCCATTTTGTGACCTTATGACCATAACCACACAGTGACTAGCTTTTGTACATGGCAAGAAAAGTAAAAGAAGACTTGCATGCTATAAAAATGAAAAACGCACACACACACAAAAAAGCAAGATAAAACCTGCAGAAACGTTTCGGTCACAAGTGACCTTCCTCAATGCCAGCTTTTGATAATTAGAAGTGTGTATGACCTCTTTGTAACCTTTTCACTCGTACACACGAGGATGATTGTATAAATCTGGTAAATCTGTTTTGTAGTGTGTCCTGAAGAACACGGATTACACCACAGAGGTGTGATTACTGAGTGTGAGAGCTATTTCCCTCAGACACACACGTCTGCGCACATAACCTCACCCACAAACGTCATACACGTCCTCTTTCAAACGGGCTTAAGCCTTTAGAGACATGACCTTCAACTCCATTCCTTGAAAAAGTGAAGGAAATAACTGTTTGAAATAAAATAAGTCTGAGAGGAAGAGGGACCAGGGGGACATGGTGAGGAGTATGACCTCTAAATGTGAGACTCCCTGTGCGTGTGGTTGTCATGCACATGATTTCATTCCCTCTTAACTTTTTCAGACGAGTTTTTCACAGCCGTTAAGAAATCCTGTGATCTTTTGGCTGTTGGCGGTCTTGTGTATGAGAAAATGAAATGACCTGTGATCAACAATGTTGTTCTGTGCGGAGCTCCCTCATGTCAGCGGGAGGAAATGTGTAGGACAAAGCATTGAATAATGAGCATTGAACTAGTGAATAATGTAAGGAGTAATGTACAGTCAGCTGGTCATTATCATCTAGGGGTGGCGTTGTTGCAAAATAATGTGTAGTCCTACATCATTCTTCTCATTACATGACCGAAGAAATAAATACTTGGGCATGAAATATTGATTTGAAGTATAAAAATAGTCCATTTAACATACATAGACAAACATTGCAAGAAATACTATAAGAAAACTGAAGACCTCTGAGGTATTCTTCACTAAAATTGATTACTGAGATAAATATTCGTAAATACATGACAGCTGATTTCCGTGAGTGACCAATCAGAATTTCAGAGCGTCGTGTAATTAAAGGATGTTCACTTCCAGAATAAAAATGTCCTGATCATTTACTCACCCCATGTCATCCAAAATGTTCATGTCTTTCTTTTTTCAGTCGAAAATAAATTAAGGTTTATAAGGAAAACATTCTAGAATTTTCCTCCATATAGTGGACTTCAACAAGGACCAATGGGGTGAAGGTCCAATTTGTAGTTTCAATGCAGCTTCAAAAGGCTCTACACGATCCAAACCGAGGAATAATGGTTAAAAAAAATGCATGTCAATGCACAAATGCATGTCTTGCACTAGCTTCATAACTTCAACTACCCAGTGTTTACAAAGTGAACGTGGAGGTGAGTGAAGTGAAGTTCACCTGGAGGTGAACTACTCGTTTAGGTTTAACAGTCCCACTTTTTCAGCCTAATTGTATTTCTTCCATCTGGATTTTTAAAAACATTGCAAATATTAATTTGAAGCTAAAAAGTTTTTGAAAATATGATAAAAGACAAAGGTACAAAACTCTGTACTTATAAGCTTTTATATACAAACATTTAAGTGGTTTGAGAGCAGAATCATGAGTAGTTCTCTGCAGAATCTGAGTAATATATGAAATTAATGTGCTAAAAATAAGTTGAAATAATGCAGGGTGATGGGTTCAACAAAGACCTGAACCAATGATGAACAACCTCGTAGATCACAGTAGGTTTGTCTTGAAAGGTTAGTTCAGAATAAATTCCTCTATGGAGAAAACGAATGGTGTTTTTACTGTTCTACTCCACACAGAAGGAAAACACTGTGATTAGTGAAAAACAAACATTATAAATGGAAGCAAAATAACTGCATCAAATTCGTGAGGTGGCTTTGAAGCTAAAAGGTACTTTCAATGGTTCAACACAGCAGTGTTATTAAGTAGGAACGTGTGGATGAACGTTTTTAAAGGCAGTAAACACTGTGAAATTGCACAGTGTTCCTTTACAGCAGTAAGCAGGAAGACATGATGAAAGTGACTGCAGAGAGAGATTGAGCTCTACCCTGCACAGATGCATTTGAACAGCACGAAGACACAAAATGACCCACATGCTCAACAGCCATCCAATCAGTGTCACTTTTAGATTCTCGTGCTCATGCCGACAGACGGAAAAACTCTTTCAGATTTACAGACAACGTCTCACTGGGTGTTATCTGTTCTTTTTACAATGCATTTTTTTGGAGTGAAGGACAAAATGTTGCAATTTTGAGCAGCTGAAGATCTGTGGAAATTCCATCTTTTTTTTTTTTTTTTTTTTAAGAATGTGAAGAGCAAACCTGGGGGTTGTGATGCATTGTGATAACCTTGGGTGAAAGAAAGGTAACTGATAAGAGACAGACATGAGTTTGGTTAGGTATGGGGGCAGAGGACAATGGCTTTCCCTTTAGAAAATAAGATGTCTGAAATGGATAAAGGCCTGCTCTTCAAATGAAAGAGAGAGACCTTGGGAGGGCAAGAGAGAAGAGAGAGAGAGCGATAAGGCATGGAGAAAATGTTCCAAAAGCCTGAGCGACATCTGTAACCCAGAATGATGATGACAGGGGGGGATAATCAGAAAAAAAAAACACATGAAGGACAGCTAAGTTCTTCTTTACAAAAGATGGAATAAATACAAGCGTGTTGCAAGAAAAAAAATTGAGCATTGAACGAAATTGAAGAGAAGGCAGCGAGAACTTTGGACAAGCTGTTAGGAACACACACTCACCACACATGCAAAATCATCCATGCTGATTTTCATAAGAGAAAAGACAAACTGTCAAGGGAAAGGACAGTGCCAAGTTGATCCATGTTTCCTCTACTCATTAAAAT
>CM041805.1:43418636-43524896 GCA_023376895.1 Aspiorhynchus laticeps | reverse complement strand
TTTATTATAATGGGTTCGTGTGAAGATTGTTTTAAGTTCACTTAAATTAGAAGTTAAGTCTAATAAATGTTAAAATTGATAGCTGTCAATTATACTGTAATGCTGAATGGCTACGGTCAATGGTTAAATATTAAGGGGAAAAACTATTTTATAGAGACATCAGTAGTATTGATATCAGTGATGCTGGCCTTCAATCATAAAAAAGATGCCATTAAAGAAATATTTAAAATATACAGTCTTTGTTGTTTGTACATTGTACATTTGAAGATTGAATGTGAAATTATTGCAATATAAAAGTATATTTAATGTTAGGTGAGATTAATCGCGATTAATTTTAGGAAAATGTGTGATTAATTAGTTAATTTTTTTTTTATCGATTGACAGCACTAATAAAAATACATGAAAAATACCTGGAGCAATCCAGAAAAGCAAAGGGTTTAAAGTTACATGTCTCATGAGTTTATATTTCAAATCTGAAGAAGATACCATGAAAAATGAGATTCCTGCATTCTGTTTGGGACACTGCATGCTACAAAACCCATGTTGTTATTTTTACCACCAAGATGCTATTTTTGAGCGTAATTTATTCCATAACAGACAGAAACAATAACTGTCCCTGAAGAAATGAGATGTAAACAAAGGAATAAACATCCAAATTACAATGTTATTGTTTCGTTGGACTAAAAGTGCGTTATGGGATGTTGTTCCATGGACCTTTACCTCTCTAACTAAACCGGGATTTACAGCAGTGGACGCGTTTGTGACTCGTTATCAGGATGAATCTGGTATGTACTGCGTTTTTTATACATGTGTTGATGTGTACTGCTTACACAAATTTAGCAAATACATTCCTTATAAGCTTTCCATCAAAAAACAGCGATCTATCGTCGATGCTTGAGGCTTAGACCTTCAGAATGATATATAGTTTGTCAAGATTAATTTTGTCCCGTTTCATTTAATCTATTCGTAAACAATGACGTGCAAACAAAGAGCGTTCAGTGTGCTGGCGTCCTGGTGCATGTTAACAGGTTAAAGGACTTTCCACACTGAGCGCGATGTGAAAAAGCAAGGCGATTCATGCATACACGCTAGGGGGTGCCGACCAACAATTTATTTGTCCTCAGATATGCGTCTCGTATGTGGATTTAACAAATTAAGATAAACAAAGTTTGGTTCTACACCAGAAACACAAACTATCTATAATGCTTACAAGAATAGGCTACATTCTAAAATACAATTAGAAATACAATTATAAGCTACACTTGAAAATGTATAATTAATGTATTTGCTTACCCACTTTAAACCATCATTGAGTGCTTGTAATAACTTCCGATTGTGATTTATAGTTGATTTTGATTCTATAATAAGCAGACACATGCACTCTTTGTATGTTTAATAACCAGTCCCTCTGGGATTTCGGGGGAATTTTTTCTGATTTTTGCGGCCTAAAATGACTGATTTTGCTGCGGCCTTTCTCAAAATTTGCGGTGATATCTGCGGCATTTCTTATTGTTTTGCAGTAAAAATATACCATGGACAACATTCTTCTAACATTGATATAACTTTTCAGACTTCGAGAACCATCGTAGGGCTCCAGACTAACATTTGAGGACACCAGTGCCATTAAGTGCTACAGAAGGTGGCACCAGCACCTGACAGTAAAGCAGTCACCCTAATCGCACATGTACATCTTGGCGATGGCAATTTAATGTCTGTATTTACATATGCAAGATGTATTTTTAGGGTGTTTGCTCACCTGCAATACGTCTCTAAGACGTTTCCTGTCAGATGTGTGACGAGTCGGCTGCCTCCCCCTAATTATCAGCACTCCCCGTCCCTTAATCGCCGCCCTTCACCAGGCTCCCGACGGGAGTGGGTGTGTGAGAGAGGAGGGGCGCTGAAACAGCCAGGTCTGGCGGCGTGTGATGAGGCACACACCTGAAGTGAATGGAGCCTCATCACCGCCGCTGTTATATGCCAGCTGCGCCTCTCCTCTGGAGACCGGTCTCTTCCCCGTGCATGCACACTGGTGTCCTCATGGGTCCAGGAAGGGAGCGTCGAGCGCGGAGGACCGCACCCGTGAGACGGCTGACGGGCCAGGATGCCGGGCCGTACCCCTGGAAGCGCCGCGGGCCCAAAGGAGGACGAAGCCGCCGATAGAAGCCGCCGCCCTCGCGCCCCGTACCCAAGGGGGAGCGCGTGCGGCCACCGGACTCTGCCCCTTACCTGGACCCTTCCTTCCAGAACACTGCCCCTCCTTCACAACCCGCGCAGCACGACGAGGACACCAGATCCCCTGTTTATTTAAAAGCCGTCTTCCATTCATCCCCCTGCCTGATACGGACCAAATGATAAGCATTGCGTAAGTCCAATTTAGTGAAGATAGACGCTCCCTGCAACCTCTCGAAGGCTGAAGACATCAACGGCAAAGGATAAGTATTCTTTACCGTGATGCTGTTCAGCCCTCGGTAATCAATGCAAGGTCGCAGAGACCCGTCCTTCTTCCCCACAAAAAAGAACCCCGCCCCGCTGGAGAAGAGGAAGGACGAATGAACCCCGTTGCTAGAGAATCAGAAATGTATTTCTCCATGGCCCCCCTCTCTGGAGCAGAGAGCGAATATAACTTGCCCTTCGGCGGAGTCTTACCTGGCATTAATTCTATTGCACAGTCATAGGGACGGTGCGGAGGTAGAGACGCAGCCCGAGACTTACTGAACACTTCCTTCAGGTCCAGGTACTCCGTGGGCACGTTAGATAAATTCATAGCTTCCTCCTGAAACACAGAAACAGAAACAGACGAACAGGCAGACACAAGACAAGACTCATGACACTTAGTGCTCCACTCCAACACTGTCCGCTGTTGCCAATCGATTCTGGGGTTGTGTTTGACGAGCCAAGGGTGTCCTAAAACGATGGGAGCCAGGGGGGTCCAGGATGTAAAATGATAATTTTTCAGTGTGATTGCCAGACGTGACGAGCGTGACTGGTCCGGTGTCGTGTGAAATGTGAGGTAGGTCTTGACCGTTGAGTGCATGAACTTCAATCTTGTGGGTGAGTGGTCGGAGTGGAATCCGTAACTTGAGTGCCAGTGAGTGATCCATGAAGTTACCTTCTGCTCCCGAGTCCACCAGTGCTTGACAGTCGTGCTCGTGAGTAGACCATCGTAGTCTTACCGGGAGGAGAGTCGATGTAGATGAGGTCTTTTCGACGGAGATCCCGCCCGACAGTAGCCTCATGCTTACCGTCGGGCTTGCTCTTTTACCGGGCAGTGAGAGGCAAAATGTCCCGCGGCTCCACAATACATACAAAGGCCCTGGGATCTCCGTCTCTCCTTCTCCTCCCGGGAAAGCCGAGCTCGCCCCACCTGCATGGGTTCGGGATCGTGGATGTGACCGATCGCATCCCCGCCGCTGGATCGCTGACTCTCTGTTAACCCCGGATGGCGACTGGATGGAATGCGTCGTTCCATCCGGGAGAGACGTGCATCCACTCTAAAAGCCAGCTCCACGAGTCCGTTGAAATCCTCTGGTAGATCCAGGGCGTAGATCTCACGTTGAATGCGGTCGGCCAACCCATGCAGGAACATGTCCCACTGCGCTTCGTCGTTCCATCGACACTCTACCGCCAGTGTTCTAAATTCTATGGAGTATTCAGATACTGATCGTTCGCCTTGCTTTAATTCGGCCAGAACGCGGGCCGCTTCTCGTCCGGTGTTGGCCCGATCGAACACTCTTCTCATTTCGGCGGAGAGTGCCTGGAACGACTCGCAGCATGGATCGGCGTTCTCCCACACCGCCGTCCCCCATAGCGCTGCCCTCCCAGTCAGCAGAGTGAGAACAAACGCCACTCGTGCAGCTTCCGTGGCAAAGGTGCGGGACTGTAGAGCAAAGTGCATCGAACAACGGGTCAGAAATGTTCTACAAAAGTTGGGCTCACCTCCATAAGTCCCCGGAACTGGCAGACGGGGTTCTGACTGAGAGTCGTGATCTGGTGGTGTGGTGGGGGCGGTTGGTGTGGGGGGCGCAGCGGGACCTCGCAACAGTTGTACTTGCTGGGTGAGCTCGGACACCTGTGTTACCAGTGCCTGGACTGCCCTCGCCGTATCATTGAGGTTCTTTTCCTGTTGATCCATCCGTTGAATGCTGCTTCCCACAAATTCCTCCAGGGATGATGGAGCTCTTGCTGCTTCCAGGGCATGGTCAGATCGTTCTGTCATGGCCAAAGATGATGGAAGCAAGATGCAAGAAACTTGGGTTTAATGTATAGACGCACAAAATATAATTCCAGAACACAACAGATAATTAGTCCAGCACACACACACAGAAACTGGCAACACAGGGACTAGATGGTCAGTGCAGATGACGTGATGAATAGTCCGGTTGAAGAAGTGAGCCAGGTGATCTCGTGAGCGGTGAAACAATGAACAGGCAGGAACATGAAGCAGGAACACGCAACAGGAACACCAACGAGCAACACAGGATCTCAGACACGGACATCAACGGCAACGATCTGACAATGAGAGGAGATCAGGGGTGAGTATATATATGATCGCAAATGAGTTGCAGCTGCGTGATGGTGGTGGGATGATGGAAATCAGCTGGAACGCTGATAGCGCTGATAGCGCGAGTGGAAACGCCCACTCGCGCGTACCCACACATGTGTAAACAACAGTGACACGAGACAAGGAGGAAACAGTAAATTTACGAACCGTGACAGTTGATGCTTTATTTTTTGTTAATTTTGCCACTGTATTGAATAAATACCTGGGGTTATGTTTGTTTTGTTCTAAAAGAGACGAAAAGTAATCAGATCTAGCAGTTTTTAAAGCTTTTCTGTAGGATATAGGGTACTTTCCCGCCAAGCTAAACGAAATACCTCTAGTTTTGTTTTCCTCCAGCTGCGCTCCATTTTCCGGGCTGCTCTCCTTAGAGTGCGAGTGTGCTCATTATACCACGGTGTTGGACTCTTTTCCTTAATCTTCCTTAAGCGTAAAGGAGCAATTGTATCTAAAGTGCTAGAAAAGAGAGAGTTCATAGTTTCTGTTACATCATCAAGTTGTTCTGAGCTGTTGGATATGCTAAGGAATTGAGATAAATCAGGAAGATTACTTACAAAGCAGTCTTTTGTGGTAGAAGTGATGGTTCTACCATATTTATAAGAAGGAGTTGAATTTACAGCTTTAACTATATGGAGTTTACAGAAGACTAGATAATGATCTGATATATCATCGCTTTGCTGCAGAATTTCAACACCATTAACATCAATTCCATGTGACAGTATTAAATCTAGAGTATGATTTCGACTATGAGTAGGTCCTGAAACGTGTTGTCTAACCCCAATAGAGTTCAGAATGTCTATGAATGCTGATCCTAATGCATCTTTTTCATTATCAACATGGATATTAAAATCACCCACAATTAGGACTCTATCTGCAGCCAGCACTAACTCTGATAGAAAATCAGCAAATTCTTTAATAAAGTCTGTATGGTGCCCTGGTGGCCTGTATACAGTAGCCAGTACAAACGTTACGGGGGATTTATCATTAATACTTTTTTCTCTAGATAATTTTATATGAAGCACCATTACTTCAAAGGAGTTATACTTAAAGCCTGTCTTCTGAGAAATACTGAGAATATTGTTATAAATTGTAGCAACACCTCCCCCTTTGCCTTTTGGACGCGGCTCATTTTTGTAACAGTAATCTTGGGGGGTAGACTCGTTTAAAATAATGTATTCATCTGGTTTTAGCCATGTTTCTGTCAAACAGAGCAAATCTAGGTTATGATCATTAATCAAATCATTTACAAAAAGTGCTTTTGTAGAAAGGGACCTGATATTCAGTAAACCAAGTTTTATCAATTGTTTCTGTGTATTGTAAACATTTTTTATTTGTTGAACATCAATTAAATGGTTACTCATAAATAGTTTTTGAAAAAAAATATTATATTATTGAGTTATTTACACAATATAATTCATCACAAACACAAAACAAACTCCCATCACATGAAATAATCACAAAGCAAAAAGGCAATGTCCAAAATAATTATGACGGTGTACAAGTATGAAATGTCCAATAAAGATGTTGATAAATTATTTTGTTTGGTAAAGAGAGCAGTCAATAGAAGCCATCTTACCTATTGATGGTAGAGTTGATGAAATGATGAGATGTAGTGGAGGTCCTTGTTGGTATAGGCCTGGAGTCCTTAGAATAAAGTTCTTGGGCCGTTGCAATACTGCACCCAAGCAAGCTCCAAAGTTGGGCACTCCACAAAGCAGTGTAAGTTTATGTAGAACATAAAATCCTCTACAAAAGAAATCAACTCATTAACTTTTTTTTTACAAACCAAACAACCATAGTACGCAAAACATTTGAATATGTGACCTTTTCTAAAATAAAGAGAAGGTGGCAGCTGTTACACATTGAGAGTGGAAAGTATATGGCTCACGCTCATTCTTGGGAATTTGTACCAGTTCAACTAAGTGACATTGGAGCCAGACCGTGATGCCAACAATAACTGGCTTGAAATAAAATGGACCATGCAAAAAGAAGCAAAGATTGGTAACAGGTGTTGGCTAAACTGCTATATTATTCTCGTTCTATCAGATTTGTTGAAAGACCTCGTCTCACAGAAGAATTTATTGGATAAAGATATATGGAAGGAAGAAAGCAGGGGCACTGTGCCAAACAAAAAAAGTTATTGTCATGCTACTTAATAACCACTTGCTTGATCTACAAAAAAAGCCAAGTGCAGTCATTGGATGACCCCAGGACTGCGAACCAGTGAATATTACAATTTATATAGCAACCGTTAGCATCAATAAGGGTTTACTCACTTGAATTGGCCATGACCTGGGGGACAGTGCGAACAAAACTAGGAGAGCACTGGAAATGCTCCAGTTGCACAATCATGAAAAGTGTGCTTATTTCATTCAATTAATTTGCTTGGTCATTCTAAACTAAACACGGCCCCACAGAAAAAGTACACTTCGGATCAGGTTTTGGATTGTTTAGAGCAAGGGTTCTCAACCTTTTGCAAGCTGGGCCCCCCCAAAGCTGGTTCATTGCAGTTGGGGCCCCAGTGCCCCCCCCCCACACCCCCCACACCACCTTGCATGGATAGATAGATAGATAGATAGCCCTAGGCTATTATTTTTAGGCCCACATTATTATTATTATTATTATTATTATTATTATTATCATCAGTAGCGGTAGGTAGGCCTATTATCATTACTAGGCTATTGTTATAATTGACAGTAGCACCAGACTTCTAATGTGAGCTTGCAGACATTATTATTATTATTATTATTATGAGTAGTAGTAGGCCTATCATCATTACTAGGCTATTGCTATATAATTATATGAGGTTACATGCTTTATTGTTGTTGTTGTTATTATTATTATTATTATCATCAGTATAGGCCTATTATCATTACTAGGCTATTGCTATAATTGGGAATTGGCACCAGACCTCTGATATTAATTTATGCTTTATTATTGTTATTATTACTAGGCCTAATAGTAGGCATCATTTGCATTTTTTTACAGAAGCTTGCAGGTAGGTGATGTTAATGTGAGACCTGACGTTTTGAGTGCAGTCATTTTTGAGAATCCTGCCTCACACAAATATGTCGACGCGAAAGGAAGGAGAATCTTCAAGGCGACGTCACAGACTTCAGGATATTCCTGCATCAATGCTGCCCAGAATGACGAAAGGGCAGGAGCTAAAGCGTTCCTTCAGTCTACTGTCACTCTTCAGCTCAATAAGCTGTTCCTGCATATCAATTGATAGCTCGTTTGCTGTGCACACAAACGGATCTCGAACCCACGCAAAAGAGCGATAATCCTCTTTAAAGTACGCCGCAAATTGTTTTCTCATTGCTGACAGGTGCTCAGACGCTGATTGAAATAGGGAGGAGAAATCGTGTGACGTGCCTGCATCAGTGATAAAGTCTGCAAGGCTGGGGAACATGTCGCAGTTCCCTCGACTGATGCGGCCATGCCAGAGGTCTAGTTTTTGTGTGAAGGCGTGCACTTTGTCTGCAAGGAGCAAAATATTGAGTTTCGCGGCCTTGCAAAGACAGGTTGAGGCCGTTCAAGCGGTCAAATATATCGACCAAATAGGACAGAGACGCAAGCCACATAGTGTCATCCAGATGCTTCGCCAGATCTGATTTGATTTCTGTCAAAAACCACTTCACCTCCTCTCGCAGCTCATACAACCGCTGTAACACCCGCCCCCTGGAGAGCCAGCGAACTTCAGTGTGCAGAAGCAGCTGTTCGTGCCCTGACCCCATCTCCTGGCAGAGGACCCCAAACAAGCGAGAGTTTAGCGGCCGTGATTTGATGAGATTTATCATTTTCACGGATTGGTTCAGCACGGAGTCAAAAAGAACCGGCATTTTTTTAGCAGCTAGTGCTTCGCGATAGACCATGCAATGTGTCCATTTCACAAGTGGAGCTACTTGCTGAACGCGAGCAGCTAGGCCACGCTCACGCCCCGTCATTGCCTGCGCACCATCCGTGCATAGGCCAACGCATCGGTCCCAGGCCAAACCATTTTCACGAATAAAAATATCAAGGACATTGAAAATGGCTTCTCCTGTAGTGTGCGACTGAAGAGGCCGGCAAAACAGGACATCCTCCTCAATCGCCTTGTCCCGCAGATACCTGACATAGGTGAGGAGCTGTGCCTGCCCAGCAATATCAGTGGATTCGTCCAGCTGCAGCGCGTAGTAAGGACTCTTTTTTACGAACTCTATCAGTTGCTCTCTGATATCATTGGACATGTCTTCAATTCTCCTAGCAACTGTGTCATTGGACAGTGGTACTGCACCGAGTTTGGCTGCTGCACTATCGCCTATCATTATTCTGCACATGTCTTGCGCTGCTGGCAAAATGAGAGTCTCGGCGATTGTATGTGGTTTACCCAGTTTACCGATTCTTTTGGCCACTATATACGATGCCTCCAAACACTGTTTAGACACAGTGCTGTGCACTGAAATGGTTGCCTGTTGCTGATGGAGGCCATCAAGCTTTCTTTTAAAATATTCAGCTGGTTTATTTTTAATGCCAGCATGCTTTGTTTCGAGGTGCCTTTTTAATTTGCAGGGCTTCATACTGTCATTTGCCAGCACCTCAGCACACACGACACACTGAGGTCTCAGATCAGCCGTGACTGTAAACCCAAACTGCAGGTATGCTTCATCGCACCTTCAAAGCTTTTTTGCAGCTGGTGGTGCGTCGGTTGGCTTGTTGGTCCTCACAAGAAATTTCTCCATTTTTGTTATGTGTTTTCAATAAAGTTTAGACAATATGTAACTGTGTGTGTGGCTATGTTGAAAGACGTATCAGGGGCTAATCAGTCGGGACTTAGGCACGATCTTTAATTAAATGAACAAAATAATTATTTTGCAGACAATTCAGATTTTATTTTAATACTTAACAATTGTAGTGTGTGTGTGTGTGTGTGTGTGTGTCTTAGTCGCGTGGGTAGTTTTAGCTAAGTGTAGCTACTGCCTAGCAGTTAAAACAAATTACTGGCTAGGGCTGAGATTTGATCTAATCTTTAACAAGAATGTTTGTGGGTTTAGTCTTTAAAAAGACTGTTGGGGTTTTGTAGTAAAGGCCTATGTAAATCGAGATTGATAACAGACTAGCGAGAGCTGGCACAAGCGAACTTGGCAAGAGACTAGACTAGAGTGAATGGAGAGCTGTCGTGAGTCAATTTAAATGCAGTGATTTATTTTTGTGTGAGTGAGTGAACATTTACATTTACATTTACACCCTGCTCTGTAAGCCAGGGCGGGAACGGCGGCGGCCCTGCGCATGCGCGATTCATTTGCAGCCTGGACGCGGAGGGGTGTGTGTGTCTCCTCTCTGCTCTGACTGCTGCGCGAGGCTACTGAGAGACTGACCGCCTGTGAGTGCTTTTGGACGGGAGAGGGGCTCACGGCAGCACCCGCTGCTCGTTGAGCACAGTAGGCCTAACTGCAGAGTGATTCGTGCTTTCGAGTCTCCAAACACCACAAAAGTCTCCAAAAACACCAGTAAAAGTCGCTGGATTTGTCGCTTTTGACAAAAAAAAAGTCGCCAGGAGGATGATTTCTTTGTGTTATAATCAGTGCTTGAAGTGGGGGAAAAAGGTGGCGGTACTCTCTTTGCATTGGCAAATCATTACATTTTTACAGTGAAAAACAAAACTTGGAGATATTGCTGTAACAACAATTTATTGTTATTTATTTATTAACAACATAAATGTATTTAAACATGTATGTGTGTGCGTGGCTGCGTGCGTGCGTGTATTTCACAAAAACTAAAGGAAAGCTTTAACTGTAGCCTATATTCTGACTAGTTTATTCGTTTTATATATATATATATATATATATAAAACGAATAAACTAATATTTTATAATAAACGAATAATGAATAAATGAATAATAAACGAAAAACGATATTTATATATATATATATTATATATATATATATATATATATATATATATATATATATAAAAAAACTAAATACGACCTCACGTTTTATAAGTTTGCAGCCTCTGAAACTTCCGTCCGTCATAAAAATTAATTCGGATGGTTCGATTTTCTGCATTTTTCGCATCCGTAGCAAATATTTTGAGGGGTGTTTTTGACAATTGAGAGCCACCAAATGACAAATATGAAAAAACGAATACGACAGTTTCGGACTCAGTCAGGGTGCAAGGACCTTAAACTTCTGAGGCTTGTGCAGCTTCTCCAGGAGAAATCAAAAAAATGAGCGCCGTTTTCTAAAGTCTATGAGCGCAGCACACACAAATAAACTAAATTGACATACTGCAGTTAAATTTCAAAATGTGGTGTTTTTATATTTATAACATTTGAATACAGTTCAGCAACATGCATCACACGACCTGACGACCAAGAGAGCTGACAATTGACCATCACTTAATTTACCATCACCTCACGATTGAAAATGTGACACTGATTTCATATGACAGTTCAACAAACAAGTTAATAATATTAAGTCACTTACATTTTAGACGAAATAATGACTGTTTTGGTCTATTTTAGCAGCGAAAATAGATCCGATGAATCCAAACAAAGATCACAGCATAGCGCATCTCACAGCAACACTCAATGGTGTTTTGAATGATTCAGTGTTTTGAACGAATCGGTTGAGTCAAATATTCAATGACCCATGCACAAACATCTGTCTCATTCTTGATGAATCGGCTGTTTGAACAAATCGTTTGAATGAACGACTCAATGACTCGCTTAATAAAACCGCTTATCACCTGCATTTGCGCTCACTATCGACAAACCAATCAAATTTGTTCAAAACTCTTTTTTTTATATCAGTCCAAACACATTTTAATTTTTATTCAGGAGTTATGTATATACAAAACAATAGCTTTTTATGACAGTAGTTTAGTGATAAAAAAAAATTGCAATTTTTTTTTTTTCAGGTTTTTTTTCCTCCCATCCTGTAGCATACTCGCGCCCTCCCGGGAGAGTGCGCGCCCCACCGGTTGAGAACCACTGGTTTAGAGAATGAAAATAATTATCCAGTGGATTTTGAGTGTGGATTCATGTTCATTTCTTATGGGCACTGATCCCATTGCCTAAATAAAACATTATACTTTTATATTTTCAGTATGTAATTATTATATAATTTATACTAATATACTACTTCATTGTTAGTCAGAAATATTTTAGTGAGTAAAAACATTTTCAATAGCTTTCTGATAAATTGGCAAATAGTAATAAGTCATGAAGCTACAGCTTCTTGAGTTTTTATTGATAACGTTTTAGACAGTTATAATAAAACTACATTTACTTCAATGTTTCTTTTTATTGCAAGGCTTTTCAGAGAATTATAAAATATACAGTTAACTGATGTTTATTACACTGCAAAAAATGGCTTATATTACTTCGTTTTTTTATCTCGTTTCTAGTCAAAATATCTAAAAAAAATTAAATCAAGATACTATTACTAGATAAGCAAAATGACTTAAAATAATTAGTCTTGTTTCCAGGGGGAAAAAAAACTAATTTAAGTGCATTTTGCTTAAAACAAGTAAAATGATCTGCCAGTGGGGTAAGTAAAATAGGTAACAATTCATTTCGATAGTCCACTTTAGACATTCTACTAACAGTAAGTAACTTTGCAACTACATGTCAACTAGCAGTCATTAGAGTATTAGTAGACTGTCTGCTTAATATCTTCTAACACTTTATTTTGATGGGTCCACAACATACAACATACTATGAGAAACTTTTCAAGTACATGTCAACTTATTCTACTAACCCTAAACCTACCCTAACAGTCTACTCTGAGAGTTAGTGGACATGTAGTTGCAAATGCATGAGAATTAGTTGACATGTAGTTACAAAGTTACTTATAGTTAGTAGAATGTCTAAAGTGGACTATCAAAATAAAGTGTAACCGTAAAATACTCTTGTTTTTTTTGTTATCAACATTTTTTATTTTTTCACACATAACATAACATCCAAAATATAACAAAACAAAACAACAGACATATACTCAATAGCTCAAAGTCAAGTCAAAAGGGAGGCAGAGAGGGAAGGACAACAAAAACACAAAACAAGTCTCCTTTATACAATCAAGTATATCAAAAAGAAAACACTGCCAAGCATCAATGGTCGAAGGCTTGGCCCCACCGACGCCGTTGCACATTCACATGACACTATTTGCAGGAGGCTACGGATCCAATATGTTTTTCTACACATGTGTGGTGTAAACCAGTTCTGGATTATTGTCTTCTTCGCAGCTGTAAAACCAGCAAACAACATTCTCTTTTGCATTGAACTAATACAGAGACCAGAATCATCATTAAGAAGACACAAACTTGGGTTAACAGACCAATCAATTCGCAGTAATGATGACAAAACCAGGTTTACATGTGTCCATCAGGCGCGTAGCTATGGGTGGGCCTACTTTAATCTGTGGCCCACCCAATGAGAAGTTGGTAATTTTCCAAATGGATGTAATTTATTAAACGATACTAATAAACGTCTTATTTCACTGTAACTTTATATATTTATTAAAAAATATTAAACGCTTGCTTTCATGGTCAATTACAGGTCGTTTCTTAGTTTTCCCTCTTCCTATAGGTGCATCACGCTTGTCAAAATGATGATGATTCGTCAGTTTATGTTAGTCCCACCCACAATGTTATGTTTACGATGTAAGGATATAATAGTAAAATGTGCGCGTTTGTGGAGTTAAATTTGACCTTCTACAAATGAAACCTGACCACCTGAGGGTGCTGGATTTATCGATCAGAAACTTCTGAACCAAGCGTGTTTGAAGCATCATATTACAGTGTTTGGTCCTTTGTGGAAAGAAACACAAACTCTGTGCTGGATCCTGGTCGCCAAAACAAACTGCATAATTTGCAGCTGCGCACATTTCTGCGGTCCTCGATGTGCGTGAACTGACACAGATGTTTGATTATGAAATCATCTGCGAAGCCCCTTTGTTTCACACTGACTGAGGTAATGCTTTTTAATAAACTTCCTTTAGTTAACGTTAGTTAATGCATTAACTAACATTAGAAATACATTTGATACCGTGTTGTTTATTCATCTTTGTTAACCAGCTCATGCAAATGTTAACAGATACAACATTGAATTTTAATAATGTCCTAAATTTTGAAATGAACATTAATATAACAAATTACTAATGTTGATTTAGAAGTACTGTGTAATGAACCTTGGTGCTGTATTTTGTGTTGGCAATTTGACATGCAGTTTTCATATGCTACACACTTGGTCCACCCAGTTTTATGTAGGCCCACCCACTTTAACATTTCTGGCTACGCTAGTGGTGTCCATAGACTGATGATGACAGGAAAAATACTCTTGTTTTAAGAATATTTTAGTTGCCAGTTGTTGTCTTGTAGGCAAGCATCAGTACCTTGAATTTGATGCGAGCAGCTATTGGCAGCCAGTGCAAGCTGATGAAGAGGGATGTGATGTGAGCTTTCTTCGACTCGTTGAAGACCACTCTCGCTGCTGCATTCTGGATCAGTTGCAGAGGCTTGATAGTACATGCAGGAAGGCCCACCAAGAGAGCATTACAATAGTACAGTCCAGGCCCGGCTCCAGAATCAAATCACTGAGAGTGCTTCTTAAATTAGTGAGGGTGCTCTAACTATATATATATATTATATATATATATATATATATATATATATATATATATATATAACTGGCATCCGTTGCTATGGCACAAAGAGCGCTCTGTTCAAATCTAAAAAGCTGTCACTCATCTCAGTTCATCGCGATACGTTATTAGCAATAAAGTTCTCTACACTGCACAATGAATCTCTTATTTACATCGCATCAACACTTTGTTATAATGAGATGATTCGTGTTGAACACAATACCTGAACTAAAACTATGTCTGTGATTGGCTACATTGCTCAACGCTGCAAAAACACATTGAAATAGAAATTGATCTCCAGAGCGCAAACCATAATGCACTGGATAGTTTGCCAAATCTGCAATAAAATTCCATTAATACCTCCTGTGGTATTCCTGAGGAAAAATTCCATTAATACCTCCTGAGGTTCCTGTGGCTCAGTGGTAGAGCATTGCGTTAGCAGCGCAAAGGTTGTGGGTTCGATTCCCAGGGAACACACATAGTGATAAAACATGTATGGCCTGAATGCACTGTAAGTCGCTTTGGATAAAAGCGTCTGCTAAATGCATAAATGTAAATGTAATACAGCTTTAACTGAGGGTGCTTTTGATTTCGTTTGAGTTGAAGGTGATAATCCTTCATCCAGCCAGAAATGTCTCAGACAGGCTGCAACGCGAGCAGCTACTGCTGTCGGATCAGTATAACCATACAAACATGAAAAAATCACATTTGTGTTTCATTGCTGAAATAAGGGTGTTTAACTTTCTTCTTCTGAATCTTATTCTTCTGTAATCCAGAATGGCAGCACAGCTGAAAGGTTTGTTTTAGCTGCACCCTTTTCTCGTTTCACCTTTAGTGTGAAGGTGCAAAAAATAGAACTTTTTATATATTAAAAACAAACAATCAAGCCTAGCCTAGATGACAAAAAGTAATGCAAAAGTAACGTAACTCATTACTTTCCATAAAAAGTAACTAATTAATGGCATTAGCTTTTTTTAGGGAGTAACATGTAATGCATTATTTTCATAAGTAACTTTACCCAGTGCTGATGAATATTACTTTTTAAAATGAAATCCACTGTACATATTTTCAAACAACATATTTCAATTAATGAGAGGATGGTGGCAACCTAGGGTAAAGTTGAAATGAAGTAGTACAAGAAGGCCAAGCTGACAAAGATGGGCTACAAACTGTTTGAATTGGCAGTCCAGGTACACATGCAATTTTGTGTGTGTGTACAACAAGGGGAAAAAATCTCACATGAAATGAAAAAAAGACAATGTCTTTACTGGATTTTTCCCTGCTAAGTCCTGGATACATGCTTAACGTGGACAATTTTTACACAAGTCCAGATCTTTTTAGAGACCTAGCACAGTGACAAACAGGTGCCTGTGGCACAACTTGAACCAAGAGAGAAGGCTTTTCCCAGACCAAAGCTAACAGCATGCCAAAGAAGATGGCAAAAGTGTAACATATGATGGTTAAGAAAAGATGGACTTCTTTTCATCAAGGGGATGGACATCAGAGAATTTGCCATCCTTCAGAGAAGTTCCTCCATTCACAGATCATTTGCAGGAAATACAGTGAACAGGAGGGTGATGGACAGGGAAGGTCAATAGACATGGAAGGAAATTCCTATCCCAGAGCCCATGCTGTATTATAATAAGTACATGGAAGGAGTAGACCTATCTGATGCACTGATAGGCTACTACAATATGCTGCACAAGACAAAGAAGTGGTGCAAGAAGTTGTTCCAACACTTTGTGAACATTGTAATTGTAAATACCTTAATTTTGCATGAAGATGTGCTAAAGCCTATGCAACAGCAGCCAAATAAAAAAAAAAAAGTTTTATAAAGTCTCTAAACATGATCAAATGTATTCTATCAAACGATACCTACCTTATTCATTCATCCATCAGATTTTTCAGTTCCTCTGGCAATTCTTTTCCATGTGGAGCCATGATGCAGACATGCAGATGCAGACAGAGCTAATTGGTCCAAAACTGAGAAAGCTTTACTGGATATCACAGGTTGTCTAACTTGTTTCAGTGATCACCGGTATATTGATTTTTATTTCATTATGTTTCTACTTTGGGGCCTGAATTTTCAGTACATAAGGGGAAATGTTATACTGTTCAACTCCTAAATAGCTGAATCAATTTTAAGGTATGTTGTGATGTTGCACAGTGGTGAACTCACTTCTGTTGCATGTCTGACTATGTACTGGAGGCAATATTTACGTGCCATACTGATAATATTCCTGCCCATTATGGGTTTTCCTTCTAAGCAAAATGAAGCAAGATCAGTATACAAACAAGACCATTTACAATACATTAAAATAACATTAAGAAGCTCTTTTAAGATTCTCTCAGACATTGCAATGCCAGTGGGTCAAATAAGAGAGAACAAAAGGTTTACTTTTCTTACTGGATTTCATATGACGGATAAGGCTCTACACCTTTTTGTTCTGGAAGGATTGAAGGATCAAGTAGTCAAAAGACTGGACTACAGTGCCCATAAATTTGGATGAGATAAAGAGGAACATCTGACTGCAGTATAAATATTTCTCAGAGCTGCTGTATGACATGCTTGACATGGCTATGTAATGATTTTATAAACAATACATTGTTTAATTTAGCTCTTTGGTTTAAGCTTTATTTTAGCTTTAGGGAATCTTACGATTTGATATTGATATGATCAATTGATATTAATCAAAACGTCCAACTTATACCTTATTTAACAATCGTCCAGCGAGTTGTTAGATTTCAGTATATCTGAGAAATTCTGTTTATTCTCGTGGCCACGATATAATAATACAGAATTATTTAAATAATCTTATGACAGTTATGAGCATAGGTAACGTAATCTGGGCAAAGTTTGATTTGAATATTTCACAACAGAACACAAAGCTAAATAACACAAAACAAAATACATACACACAGGCAATGAATTGTTGCAATTGAGAATGATTAAAATATAGCACTGTTTTGCTATTTCCACACGATTTTACCCGTGTCGATCATCAAGAGGAGAACTCTATTAATTTTACTTTAGAGATAGATACGACCAGTTCAGCCACTTTATAGAGATTTTGTTTGATACTTGCTTTTAAGTTGAAATGACGCTGGGTGGCTTGAAGGAATCCCGCGTGTCCTCGTCGCGTGACGTCACTCTGGGGATTCCCTTCTGGTGGTTTGCTCGGTGCTGTCTGACGCTCGAAGTTCTTCCTTGAGTTCCTTTCGCGTAGCTTCAGACTTTCAAGGGTTTCTTCAGAGATTTGACTAGGTGTTAGTTCAATGTTCAAACTCGGCCAGATGTTAAGGCTGAGAGCTCGTTGGAGCAGCTCCAAGTTTCAAGAAGCGTGCGATTTCAAGCAGTTCAACAGAGAGAGCGAGCAAGCTGGGAGTCAGTATTTTAGACCGGAGATTTCGGTCCCTCCCACTCGATGCTCTTCCAATGAAATAGTTCTTGTAGACGGAGCTCCGCCTACACGGCTCAGTTGTCCGTATGTAAATACTTTGCTGAGGTATTTCGTCAAATGAAGAACATATATCTTAGCAGATTCCTAGAAGTGTTTTAATCATACGTTAGGATAAGAAAAGTCAACTTTCATTTACACCAACTTGTTGCCACTGAAATGAGCTTTCATTAAAACCCAAACAGCAGATATCTGACATTTCCCAAAGTACATACAGTGCCCTCCACTAATATTGGCACCCTTGATAAATATGAGCAAAGGCAGCTGTGAAAATAAATCGGCATTGTTTATCCTTTTGATCTTTCCCTCAAAAAATTTACAAAATTCTAACCTATCATTGAAGTAAAACAATTGAAAGTGGGGAGAAAATCTCATGATGAAATAAATGTTTTTCTCCAATGGATGTTGGCCACAATTATTGGCACCCCTAGAAATTCTTGTGAGTAAAATATCTCTGAAGTATATTCCATTCATATTTATTTTTTTAGCACACCAGGGTGACTAGGAGCATGAAATTGTCCAGCCATGACTTCCTGTTCCACAGGATTATAAATATGAGGAACACAAAGACCAAATTCCCTTAATCATCCATCACAATGAGAAAAACCAAAGAATATATTTCTGATGTGCAGCAAAAGATAATTGAGCTTCACAAATTAGTGAAGTGGCTTTAAGAAAAGAGCTAGAGCAGTGAAAAATCCCATTTCCACCATCAGGGCAATAATTAGAATTTCCAATCAACAGAAAATGTTAAGAAACTGCCTGGAAGAGGACATGTGTCTATATCATCCTAATGCACGGTGAGGAGGAGAGTTTGAGTGGCTAAAGACTCTCCAAGGATCACAGCTGTAGAATTGCAAAATATAGTTGAGTCTCGGGGTCAGAAAACATTAGAAAAAAATGGTCAAACAGTCCTACATCACCACATGTTCGGGAGGGTTTCAAGAAAAGTTCTCCTAGCTCATCCAAAAACAATCTCCAGCATATTCAGTTATCAGACATGACTGTAGCTTCAAATGGAACTGGCTTCTATGATCAGATGGGGGTGTTAAAAGCCGTCTTCCATTCATCCCCCTGCCTGATACGGACCAAATGATAAGCATTGCGTAAGTCCAATTTAGTGAAGATAGACGCTCCCTGCAACCTCTCGAAGGCTGAAGACATCAACGGCAAAGGATAAGTATTCTTTACCGTGATGCTGTTCAGCCCTCGGTAATCAATGCAAGGTCGCAGAGACCCGTCCTTCTTCCCCACAAAAAAGAACCCCGCCCCGCTGGAGAAGAGGAAGGACGAATGAACCCCGTTGCTAGAGAATCAGAAATGTATTTCTCCATGGCCCCCCTCTCTGGAGCAGAGAGCGAATATAACTTGCCCTTCGGCGGAGTCTTACCTGGCATTAATTCTATTGCACAGTCATAGGGACGGTGCGGAGGTAGAGACGCAGCCCGAGACTTACTGAACACTTCCTTCAGGTCCAGGTACTCCGTGGGCACGTTAGATAAATTCATAGCTTCCTCCTGAAACACAGAAACAGAAACAGACGAACAGGCAGACACAAGACAAGACTCATGACACTTAGTGCTCCACTCCAACACTGTCCGCTGTTGCCAATCGATTCTGGGGTTGTGTTTGACGAGCCAAGGGTGTCCTAAAACGATGGGAGCCAGGGGGGTCCAGGATGTAAAATGATAATTTTTCAGTGTGATTGCCAGACGTGACGAGCGTGACTGGTCCGGTGTCGTGTGAAATGTGAGGTAGGTCTTGACCGTTGAGTGCATGAACTTCAATCTTGTGGGTGAGTGGTCGGAGTGGAATCCGTAACTTGAGTGCCAGTGAGTGATCCATGAAGTTACCTTCTGCTCCCGAGTCCACCAGTGCTTGACAGTCGTGCTCGTGAGTAGACCATCGTAGTCTTACCGGGAGGAGAGTCGATGTAGATGAGGTCTTTTCGACGGAGATCCCGCCCGACAGTAGCCTCATGCTTACCGTCGGGCTTGCTCTTTTACCGGGCAGTGAGAGGCAAAATGTCCCGCGGCTCCACAATACATACAAAGGCCCTGGGATCTCCGTCTCTCCTTCTCCTCCCGGGAAAGCCGAGCTCGCCCCACCTGCATGGGTTCGGGATCGTGGATGTGACCGATCGCATCCCCGCCGCTGGATCGCTGACTCTCTGTTAACCCCGGATGGCGACTGGATGGAATGCGTCGTTCCATCCGGGAGAGACGTGCATCCACTCTAAAAGCCAGCTCCACGAGTCCGTTGAAATCCTCTGGTAGATCCAGGGCGTAGATCTCACGTTGAATGCGGTCGGCCAACCCATGCAGGAACATGTCCCACTGCGCTTCGTCGTTCCATCGACACTCTACCGCCAGTGTTCTAAATTCTATGGAGTATTCAGATACTGATCGTTCGCCTTGCTTTAATTCGGCCAGAACGCGGGCCGCTTCTCGTCCGGTGTTGGCCCGATCGAACACTCTTCTCATTTCGGCGGAGAGTGCCTGGAACGACTCGCAGCATGGATCGGCGTTCTCCCACACCGCCGTCCCCCATAGCGCTGCCCTCCCAGTCAGCAGAGTGAGAACAAACGCCACTCGTGCAGCTTCCGTGGCAAAGGTGCGGGACTGTAGAGCAAAGTGCATCGAACAACGGGTCAGAAATGTTCTACAAAAGTTGGGCTCACCTCCATAAGTCCCCGGAACTGGCAGACGGGGTTCTGACTGAGAGTCGTGATCTGGTGGTGTGGTGGGGGCGGTTGGTGTGGGGGGCGCAGCGGGACCTCGCAACAGTTGTACTTGCTGGGTGAGCTCGGACACCTGTGTTACCAGTGCCTGGACTGCCCTCGCCGTATCATTGAGGTTCTTTTCCTGTTGATCCATCCGTTGAATGCTGCTTCCCACAAATTCCTCCAGGGATGATGGAGCTCTTGCTGCTTCCAGGGCATGGTCAGATCGTTCTGTCATGGCCAAAGATGATGGAAGCAAGATGCAAGAAACTTGGGTTTAATGTATAGACGCACAAAATATAATTCCAGAACACAACAGATAATTAGTCCAGCACACACACACAGAAACTGGCAACACAGGGACTAGATGGTCAGTGCAGATGACGTGATGAATAGTCCGGTTGAAGAAGTGAGCCAGGTGATCTCGTGAGCGGTGAAACAATGAACAGGCAGGAACATGAAGCAGGAACACGCAACAGGAACACCAACGAGCAACACAGGATCTCAGACACGGACATCAACGGCAACGATCTGACAATGAGAGGAGATCAGGGGTGAGTATATATATGATCGCAAATGAGTTGCAGCTGCGTGATGGTGGTGGGATGATGGAAATCAGCTGGAACGCTGATAGCGCTGATAGCGCGAGTGGAAACGCCCACTCGCGCGTACCCACACATGTGTAAACAACAGTGACACGAGACAAGGAGGAAACAGTAAATTTACGAACCGTGACAGTTGATGCTTTATTTTTTGTTAATTTTGCCACTGTATTGAATAAATACCTGGGGTTATGTTTGTTTTGTTCTAAAAGAGACGAAAAGTAATCAGATCTAGCAGTTTTTAAAGCTTTTCTGTAGGATATAGGGTACTTTCCCGCCAAGCTAAACGAAATACCTCTAGTTTTGTTTTCCTCCAGCTGCGCTCCATTTTCCGGGCTGCTCTCCTTAGAGTGCGAGTGTGCTCATTATACCACGGTGTTGGACTCTTTTCCTTAATCTTCCTTAAGCGTAAAGGAGCAATTGTATCTAAAGTGCTAGAAAAGAGAGAGTTCATAGTTTCTGTTACATCATCAAGTTGTTCTGAGCTGTTGGATATGCTAAGGAATTGAGATAAATCAGGAAGATTACTTACAAAGCAGTCTTTTGTGGTAGAAGTGATGGTTCTACCATATTTATAAGAAGGAGTTGAATTTACAGCTTTAACTATATGGAGTTTACAGAAGACTAGATAATGATCTGATATATCATCGCTTTGCTGCAGAATTTCAACACCATTAACATCAATTCCATGTGACAGTATTAAATCTAGAGTATGATTTCGACTATGAGTAGGTCCTGAAACGTGTTGTCTAACCCCAATAGAGTTCAGAATGTCTATGAATGCTGATCCTAATGCATCTTTTTCATTATCAACATGGATATTAAAATCACCCACAATTAGGACTCTATCTGCAGCCAGCACTAACTCTGATAGAAAATCAGCAAATTCTTTAATAAAGTCTGTATGGTGCCCTGGTGGCCTGTATACAGTAGCCAGTACAAACGTTACGGGGGATTTATCATTAATACTTTTTTCTCTAGATAATTTTATATGAAGCACCATTACTTCAAAGGAGTTATACTTAAAGCCTGTCTTCTGAGAAATACTGAGAATATTGTTATAAATTGTAGCAACACCTCCCCCTTTGCCTTTTGGACGCGGCTCATTTTTGTAACAGTAATCTTGGGGGGTAGACTCGTTTAAAATAATGTATTCATCTGGTTTTAGCCATGTTTCTGTCAAACAGAGCAAATCTAGGTTATGATCATTAATCAAATCATTTACAAAAAGTGCTTTTGTAGAAAGGGACCTGATATTCAGTAAACCAAGTTTTATCAATTGTTTCTGTGTATTGTAAACATTTTTTATTTGTTGAACATCAATTAAATGGTTACTCATAAATAGTTTTTGAAAAAAAATATTATATTATTGAGTTATTTACACAATATAATTCATCACAAACACAAAACAAACTCCCATCACATGAAATAATCACAAAGCAAAAAGGCAATGTCCAAAATAATTATGACGGTGTACAAGTATGAAATGTCCAATAAAGATGTTGATAAATTATTTTGTTTGGTAAAGAGAGCAGTCAATAGAAGCCATCTTACCTATTGATGGTAGAGTTGATGAAATGATGAGATGTAGTGGAGGTCCTTGTTGGTATAGGCCTGGAGTCCTTAGAATAAAGTTCTTGGGCCGTTGCAATACTGCACCCAAGCAAGCTCCAAAGTTGGGCACTCCACAAAGCAGTGTAAGTTTATGTAGAACATAAAATCCTCTACAAAAGAAATCAACTCATTAACTTTTTTTTTACAAACCAAACAACCATAGTACGCAAAACATTTGAATATGTGACCTTTTCTAAAATAAAGAGAAGGTGGCAGCTGTTACACATTGAGAGTGGAAAGTATATGGCTCACGCTCATTCTTGGGAATTTGTACCAGTTCAACTAAGTGACATTGGAGCCAGACCGTGATGCCAACAATAACTGGCTTGAAATAAAATGGACCATGCAAAAAGAAGCAAAGATTGGTAACAGGTGTTGGCTAAACTGCTATATTATTCTCGTTCTATCAGATTTGTTGAAAGACCTCGTCTCACAGAAGAATTTATTGGATAAAGATATATGGAAGGAAGAAAGCAGGGGCACTGTGCCAAACAAAAAAAGTTATTGTCATGCTACTTAATAACCACTTGCTTGATCTACAAAAAAAGCCAAGTGCAGTCATTGGATGACCCCAGGACTGCGAACCAGTGAATATTACAATTTATATAGCAACCGTTAGCATCAATAAGGGTTTACTCACTTGAATTGGCCATGACCTGGGGGACAGTGCGAACAAAACTAGGAGAGCACTGGAAATGCTCCAGTTGCACAATCATGAAAAGTGTGCTTATTTCATTCAATTAATTTGCTTGGTCATTCTAAACTAAACACGGCCCCACAGAAAAAGTACACTTCGGATCAGGTTTTGGATTGTTTAGAGCAAGGGTTCTCAACCTTTTGCAAGCTGGGCCCCCCCAAAGCTGGTTCATTGCAGTTGGGGCCCCAGTGCCCCCCCCCCACACCCCCCACACCACCTTGCATGGATAGATAGATAGATAGATAGCCCTAGGCTATTATTTTTAGGCCCACATTATTATTATTATTATTATTATTATTATTATTATCATCAGTAGCGGTAGGTAGGCCTATTATCATTACTAGGCTATTGTTATAATTGACAGTAGCACCAGACTTCTAATGTGAGCTTGCAGACATTATTATTATTATTATTATTATGAGTAGTAGTAGGCCTATCATCATTACTAGGCTATTGCTATATAATTATATGAGGTTACATGCTTTATTGTTGTTGTTGTTATTATTATTATTATTATCATCAGTATAGGCCTATTATCATTACTAGGCTATTGCTATAATTGGGAATTGGCACCAGACCTCTGATATTAATTTATGCTTTATTATTGTTATTATTACTAGGCCTAATAGTAGGCATCATTTGCATTTTTTTACAGAAGCTTGCAGGTAGGTGATGTTAATGTGAGACCTGACGTTTTGAGTGCAGTCATTTTTGAGAATCCTGCCTCACACAAATATGTCGACGCGAAAGGAAGGAGAATCTTCAAGGCGACGTCACAGACTTCAGGATATTCCTGCATCAATGCTGCCCAGAATGACGAAAGGGCAGGAGCTAAAGCGTTCCTTCAGTCTACTGTCACTCTTCAGCTCAATAAGCTGTTCCTGCATATCAATTGATAGCTCGTTTGCTGTGCACACAAACGGATCTCGAACCCACGCAAAAGAGCGATAATCCTCTTTAAAGTACGCCGCAAATTGTTTTCTCATTGCTGACAGGTGCTCAGACGCTGATTGAAATAGGGAGGAGAAATCGTGTGACGTGCCTGCATCAGTGATAAAGTCTGCAAGGCTGGGGAACATGTCGCAGTTCCCTCGACTGATGCGGCCATGCCAGAGGTCTAGTTTTTGTGTGAAGGCGTGCACTTTGTCTGCAAGGAGCAAAATATTGAGTTTCGCGGCCTTGCAAAGACAGGTTGAGGCCGTTCAAGCGGTCAAATATATCGACCAAATAGGACAGAGACGCAAGCCACATAGTGTCATCCAGATGCTTCGCCAGATCTGATTTGATTTCTGTCAAAAACCACTTCACCTCCTCTCGCAGCTCATACAACCGCTGTAACACCCGCCCCCTGGAGAGCCAGCGAACTTCAGTGTGCAGAAGCAGCTGTTCGTGCCCTGACCCCATCTCCTGGCAGAGGACCCCAAACAAGCGAGAGTTTAGCGGCCGTGATTTGATGAGATTTATCATTTTCACGGATTGGTTCAGCACGGAGTCAAAAAGAACCGGCATTTTTTTAGCAGCTAGTGCTTCGCGATAGACCATGCAATGTGTCCATTTCACAAGTGGAGCTACTTGCTGAACGCGAGCAGCTAGGCCACGCTCACGCCCCGTCATTGCCTGCGCACCATCCGTGCATAGGCCAACGCATCGGTCCCAGGCCAAACCATTTTCACGAATAAAAATATCAAGGACATTGAAAATGGCTTCTCCTGTAGTGTGCGACTGAAGAGGCCGGCAAAACAGGACATCCTCCTCAATCGCCTTGTCCCGCAGATACCTGACATAGGTGAGGAGCTGTGCCTGCCCAGCAATATCAGTGGATTCGTCCAGCTGCAGCGCGTAGTAAGGACTCTTTTTTACGAACTCTATCAGTTGCTCTCTGATATCATTGGACATGTCTTCAATTCTCCTAGCAACTGTGTCATTGGACAGTGGTACTGCACCGAGTTTGGCTGCTGCACTATCGCCTATCATTATTCTGCACATGTCTTGCGCTGCTGGCAAAATGAGAGTCTCGGCGATTGTATGTGGTTTACCCAGTTTACCGATTCTTTTGGCCACTATATACGATGCCTCCAAACACTGTTTAGACACAGTGCTGTGCACTGAAATGGTTGCCTGTTGCTGATGGAGGCCATCAAGCTTTCTTTTAAAATATTCAGCTGGTTTATTTTTAATGCCAGCATGCTTTGTTTCGAGGTGCCTTTTTAATTTGCAGGGCTTCATACTGTCATTTGCCAGCACCTCAGCACACACGACACACTGAGGTCTCAGATCAGCCGTGACTGTAAACCCAAACTGCAGGTATGCTTCATCGCACCTTCAAAGCTTTTTTGCAGCTGGTGGTGCGTCGGTTGGCTTGTTGGTCCTCACAAGAAATTTCTCCATTTTTGTTATGTGTTTTCAATAAAGTTTAGACAATATGTAACTGTGTGTGTGGCTATGTTGAAAGACGTATCAGGGGCTAATCAGTCGGGACTTAGGCACGATCTTTAATTAAATGAACAAAATAATTATTTTGCAGACAATTCAGATTTTATTTTAATACTTAACAATTGTAGTGTGTGTGTGTGTGTGTGTGTGTGTCTTAGTCGCGTGGGTAGTTTTAGCTAAGTGTAGCTACTGCCTAGCAGTTAAAACAAATTACTGGCTAGGGCTGAGATTTGATCTAATCTTTAACAAGAATGTTTGTGGGTTTAGTCTTTAAAAAGACTGTTGGGGTTTTGTAGTAAAGGCCTATGTAAATCGAGATTGATAACAGACTAGCGAGAGCTGGCACAAGCGAACTTGGCAAGAGACTAGACTAGAGTGAATGGAGAGCTGTCGTGAGTCAATTTAAATGCAGTGATTTATTTTTGTGTGAGTGAGTGAACATTTACATTTACATTTACACCCTGCTCTGTAAGCCAGGGCGGGAACGGCGGCGGCCCTGCGCATGCGCGATTCATTTGCAGCCTGGACGCGGAGGGGTGTGTGTGTCTCCTCTCTGCTCTGACTGCTGCGCGAGGCTACTGAGAGACTGACCGCCTGTGAGTGCTTTTGGACGGGAGAGGGGCTCACGGCAGCACCCGCTGCTCGTTGAGCACAGTAGGCCTAACTGCAGAGTGATTCGTGCTTTCGAGTCTCCAAACACCACAAAAGTCTCCAAAAACACCAGTAAAAGTCGCTGGATTTGTCGCTTTTGACAAAAAAAAAGTCGCCAGGAGGATGATTTCTTTGTGTTATAATCAGTGCTTGAAGTGGGGGAAAAAGGTGGCGGTACTCTCTTTGCATTGGCAAATCATTACATTTTTACAGTGAAAAACAAAACTTGGAGATATTGCTGTAACAACAATTTATTGTTATTTATTTATTAACAACATAAATGTATTTAAACATGTATGTGTGTGCGTGGCTGCGTGCGTGCGTGTATTTCACAAAAACTAAAGGAAAGCTTTAACTGTAGCCTATATTCTGACTAGTTTATTCGTTTTATATATATATATATATATATATAAAACGAATAAACTAATATTTTATAATAAACGAATAATGAATAAATGAATAATAAACGAAAAACGATATTTATATATATATATATTATATATATATATATATATATATATATATATATATATATAAAAAAACTAAATACGACCTCACGTTTTATAAGTTTGCAGCCTCTGAAACTTCCGTCCGTCATAAAAATTAATTCGGATGGTTCGATTTTCTGCATTTTTCGCATCCGTAGCAAATATTTTGAGGGGTGTTTTTGACAATTGAGAGCCACCAAATGACAAATATGAAAAAACGAATACGACAGTTTCGGACTCAGTCAGGGTGCAAGGACCTTAAACTTCTGAGGCTTGTGCAGCTTCTCCAGGAGAAATCAAAAAAATGAGCGCCGTTTTCTAAAGTCTATGAGCGCAGCACACACAAATAAACTAAATTGACATACTGCAGTTAAATTTCAAAATGTGGTGTTTTTATATTTATAACATTTGAATACAGTTCAGCAACATGCATCACACGACCTGACGACCAAGAGAGCTGACAATTGACCATCACTTAATTTACCATCACCTCACGATTGAAAATGTGACACTGATTTCATATGACAGTTCAACAAACAAGTTAATAATATTAAGTCACTTACATTTTAGACGAAATAATGACTGTTTTGGTCTATTTTAGCAGCGAAAATAGATCCGATGAATCCAAACAAAGATCACAGCATAGCGCATCTCACAGCAACACTCAATGGTGTTTTGAATGATTCAGTGTTTTGAACGAATCGGTTGAGTCAAATATTCAATGACCCATGCACAAACATCTGTCTCATTCTTGATGAATCGGCTGTTTGAACAAATCGTTTGAATGAACGACTCAATGACTCGCTTAATAAAACCGCTTATCACCTGCATTTGCGCTCACTATCGACAAACCAATCAAATTTGTTCAAAACTCTTTTTTTTATATCAGTCCAAACACATTTTAATTTTTATTCAGGAGTTATGTATATACAAAACAATAGCTTTTTATGACAGTAGTTTAGTGATAAAAAAAAATTGCAATTTTTTTTTTTTCAGGTTTTTTTTCCTCCCATCCTGTAGCATACTCGCGCCCTCCCGGGAGAGTGCGCGCCCCACCGGTTGAGAACCACTGGTTTAGAGAATGAAAATAATTATCCAGTGGATTTTGAGTGTGGATTCATGTTCATTTCTTATGGGCACTGATCCCATTGCCTAAATAAAACATTATACTTTTATATTTTCAGTATGTAATTATTATATAATTTATACTAATATACTACTTCATTGTTAGTCAGAAATATTTTAGTGAGTAAAAACATTTTCAATAGCTTTCTGATAAATTGGCAAATAGTAATAAGTCATGAAGCTACAGCTTCTTGAGTTTTTATTGATAACGTTTTAGACAGTTATAATAAAACTACATTTACTTCAATGTTTCTTTTTATTGCAAGGCTTTTCAGAGAATTATAAAATATACAGTTAACTGATGTTTATTACACTGCAAAAAATGGCTTATATTACTTCGTTTTTTTATCTCGTTTCTAGTCAAAATATCTAAAAAAAATTAAATCAAGATACTATTACTAGATAAGCAAAATGACTTAAAATAATTAGTCTTGTTTCCAGGGGGAAAAAAAACTAATTTAAGTGCATTTTGCTTAAAACAAGTAAAATGATCTGCCAGTGGGGTAAGTAAAATAGGTAACAATTCATTTCGATAGTCCACTTTAGACATTCTACTAACAGTAAGTAACTTTGCAACTACATGTCAACTAGCAGTCATTAGAGTATTAGTAGACTGTCTGCTTAATATCTTCTAACACTTTATTTTGATGGGTCCACAACATACAACATACTATGAGAAACTTTTCAAGTACATGTCAACTTATTCTACTAACCCTAAACCTACCCTAACAGTCTACTCTGAGAGTTAGTGGACATGTAGTTGCAAATGCATGAGAATTAGTTGACATGTAGTTACAAAGTTACTTATAGTTAGTAGAATGTCTAAAGTGGACTATCAAAATAAAGTGTAACCGTAAAATACTCTTGTTTTTTTTGTTATCAACATTTTTTATTTTTTCACACATAACATAACATCCAAAATATAACAAAACAAAACAACAGACATATACTCAATAGCTCAAAGTCAAGTCAAAAGGGAGGCAGAGAGGGAAGGACAACAAAAACACAAAACAAGTCTCCTTTATACAATCAAGTATATCAAAAAGAAAACACTGCCAAGCATCAATGGTCGAAGGCTTGGCCCCACCGACGCCGTTGCACATTCACATGACACTATTTGCAGGAGGCTACGGATCCAATATGTTTTTCTACACATGTGTGGTGTAAACCAGTTCTGGATTATTGTCTTCTTCGCAGCTGTAAAACCAGCAAACAACATTCTCTTTTGCATTGAACTAATACAGAGACCAGAATCATCATTAAGAAGACACAAACTTGGGTTAACAGACCAATCAATTCGCAGTAATGATGACAAAACCAGGTTTACATGTGTCCATCAGGCGCGTAGCTATGGGTGGGCCTACTTTAATCTGTGGCCCACCCAATGAGAAGTTGGTAATTTTCCAAATGGATGTAATTTATTAAACGATACTAATAAACGTCTTATTTCACTGTAACTTTATATATTTATTAAAAAATATTAAACGCTTGCTTTCATGGTCAATTACAGGTCGTTTCTTAGTTTTCCCTCTTCCTATAGGTGCATCACGCTTGTCAAAATGATGATGATTCGTCAGTTTATGTTAGTCCCACCCACAATGTTATGTTTACGATGTAAGGATATAATAGTAAAATGTGCGCGTTTGTGGAGTTAAATTTGACCTTCTACAAATGAAACCTGACCACCTGAGGGTGCTGGATTTATCGATCAGAAACTTCTGAACCAAGCGTGTTTGAAGCATCATATTACAGTGTTTGGTCCTTTGTGGAAAGAAACACAAACTCTGTGCTGGATCCTGGTCGCCAAAACAAACTGCATAATTTGCAGCTGCGCACATTTCTGCGGTCCTCGATGTGCGTGAACTGACACAGATGTTTGATTATGAAATCATCTGCGAAGCCCCTTTGTTTCACACTGACTGAGGTAATGCTTTTTAATAAACTTCCTTTAGTTAACGTTAGTTAATGCATTAACTAACATTAGAAATACATTTGATACCGTGTTGTTTATTCATCTTTGTTAACCAGCTCATGCAAATGTTAACAGATACAACATTGAATTTTAATAATGTCCTAAATTTTGAAATGAACATTAATATAACAAATTACTAATGTTGATTTAGAAGTACTGTGTAATGAACCTTGGTGCTGTATTTTGTGTTGGCAATTTGACATGCAGTTTTCATATGCTACACACTTGGTCCACCCAGTTTTATGTAGGCCCACCCACTTTAACATTTCTGGCTACGCTAGTGGTGTCCATAGACTGATGATGACAGGAAAAATACTCTTGTTTTAAGAATATTTTAGTTGCCAGTTGTTGTCTTGTAGGCAAGCATCAGTACCTTGAATTTGATGCGAGCAGCTATTGGCAGCCAGTGCAAGCTGATGAAGAGGGATGTGATGTGAGCTTTCTTCGACTCGTTGAAGACCACTCTCGCTGCTGCATTCTGGATCAGTTGCAGAGGCTTGATAGTACATGCAGGAAGGCCCACCAAGAGAGCATTACAATAGTACAGTCCAGGCCCGGCTCCAGAATCAAATCACTGAGAGTGCTTCTTAAATTAGTGAGGGTGCTCTAACTATATATATATATTATATATATATATATATATATATATATATATATATATATATAACTGGCATCCGTTGCTATGGCACAAAGAGCGCTCTGTTCAAATCTAAAAAGCTGTCACTCATCTCAGTTCATCGCGATACGTTATTAGCAATAAAGTTCTCTACACTGCACAATGAATCTCTTATTTACATCGCATCAACACTTTGTTATAATGAGATGATTCGTGTTGAACACAATACCTGAACTAAAACTATGTCTGTGATTGGCTACATTGCTCAACGCTGCAAAAACACATTGAAATAGAAATTGATCTCCAGAGCGCAAACCATAATGCACTGGATAGTTTGCCAAATCTGCAATAAAATTCCATTAATACCTCCTGTGGTATTCCTGAGGAAAAATTCCATTAATACCTCCTGAGGTTCCTGTGGCTCAGTGGTAGAGCATTGCGTTAGCAGCGCAAAGGTTGTGGGTTCGATTCCCAGGGAACACACATAGTGATAAAACATGTATGGCCTGAATGCACTGTAAGTCGCTTTGGATAAAAGCGTCTGCTAAATGCATAAATGTAAATGTAATACAGCTTTAACTGAGGGTGCTTTTGATTTCGTTTGAGTTGAAGGTGATAATCCTTCATCCAGCCAGAAATGTCTCAGACAGGCTGCAACGCGAGCAGCTACTGTCGGATCAGTATAACCATACAAACATGAAAAAATCACATTTGTGTTTCATTGCTGAAATAAGGGTGTTTAACTTTCTTCTTCTGAATCTTATTCTTCTGTAATCCAGAATGGCAGCACAGCTGAAAGGTTTGTTTTAGCTGCACCCTTTTCTCGTTTCACCTTTAGTGTGAAGGTGCAAAAAATAGAACTTTTTATATATTAAAAACAAACAATCAAGCCTAGCCTAGATGACAAAAAGTAATGCAAAAGTAACGTAACTCATTACTTTCCATAAAAAGTAACTAATTAATGGCATTAGCTTTTTTTAGGGAGTAACATGTAATGCATTATTTTCATAAGTAACTTTACCCAGTGCTGATGAATATTACTTTTTAAAATGAAATCCACTGTACATATTTTCAAACAACATATTTCAATTAATGAGAGGATGGTGGCAACCTAGGGTAAAGTTGAAATGAAGTAGTACAAGAAGGCCAAGCTGACAAAGATGGGCTACAAACTGTTTGAATTGGCAGTCCAGGTACACATGCAATTTTGTGTGTGTGTACAACAAGGGGAAAAAATCTCACATGAAATGAAAAAAAGACAATGTCTTTACTGGATTTTTCCCTGCTAAGTCCTGGATACATGCTTAACGTGGACAATTTTTACACAAGTCCAGATCTTTTTAGAGACCTAGCACAGTGACAAACAGGTGCCTGTGGCACAACTTGAACCAAGAGAGAAGGCTTTTCCCAGACCAAAGCTAACAGCATGCCAAAGAAGATGGCAAAAGTGTAACATATGATGGTTAAGAAAAGATGGACTTCTTTTCATCAAGGGGATGGACATCAGAGAATTTGCCATCCTTCAGAGAAGTTCCTCCATTCACAGATCATTTGCAGGAAATACAGTGAACAGGAGGGTGATGGACAGGGAAGGTCAATAGACATGGAAGGAAATTCCTATCCCAGAGCCCATGCTGTATTATAATAAGTACATGGAAGGAGTAGACCTATCTGATGCACTGATAGGCTACTACAATATGCTGCACAAGACAAAGAAGTGGTGCAAGAAGTTGTTCCAACACTTTGTGAACATTGTAATTGTAAATACCTTAATTTTGCATGAAGATGTGCTAAAGCCTATGCAACAGCAGCCAAATAAAAAAAAAAAAGTTTTATAAAGTCTCTAAACATGATCAAATGTATTCTATCAAACGATACCTACCTTATTCATTCATCCATCAGATTTTTCAGTTCCTCTGGCAATTCTTTTCCATGTGGAGCCATGATGCAGACATGCAGATGCAGACAGAGCTAATTGGTCCAAAACTGAGAAAGCTTTACTGGATATCACAGGTTGTCTAACTTGTTTCAGTGATCACCGGTATATTGATTTTTATTTCATTATGTTTCTACTTTGGGGCCTGAATTTTCAGTACATAAGGGGAAATGTTATACTGTTCAACTCCTAAATAGCTGAATCAATTTTAAGGTATGTTGTGATGTTGCACAGTGGTGAACTCACTTCTGTTGCATGTCTGACTATGTACTGGAGGCAATATTTACGTGCCATACTGATAATATTCCTGCCCATTATGGGTTTTCCTTCTAAGCAAAATGAAGCAAGATCAGTATACAAACAAGACCATTTACAATACATTAAAATAACATTAAGAAGCTCTTTTAAGATTCTCTCAGACATTGCAATGCCAGTGGGTCAAATAAGAGAGAACAAAAGGTTTACTTTTCTTACTGGATTTCATATGACGGATAAGGCTCTACACCTTTTTGTTCTGGAAGGATTGAAGGATCAAGTAGTCAAAAGACTGGACTACAGTGCCCATAAATTTGGATGAGATAAAGAGGAACATCTGACTGCAGTATAAATATTTCTCAGAGCTGCTGTATGACATGCTTGACATGGCTATGTAATGATTTTATAAACAATACATTGTTTAATTTAGCTCTTTGGTTTAAGCTTTATTTTAGCTTTAGGGAATCTTACGATTTGATATTGATATGATCAATTGATATTAATCAAAACGTCCAACTTATACCTTATTTAACAATCGTCCAGCGAGTTGTTAGATTTCAGTATATCTGAGAAATTCTGTTTATTCTCGTGGCCACGATATAATAATACAGAATTATTTAAATAATCTTATGACAGTTATGAGCATAGGTAACGTAATCTGGGCAAAGTTTGATTTGAATATTTCACAACAGAACACAAAGCTAAATAACACAAAACAAAATACATACACACAGGCAATGAATTGTTGCAATTGAGAATGATTAAAATATAGCACTGTTTTGCTATTTCCACACGATTTTACCCGTGTCGATCATCAAGAGGAGAACTCTATTAATTTTACTTTAGAGATAGATACGACCAGTTCAGCCACTTTATAGAGATTTTGTTTGATACTTGCTTTTAAGTTGAAATGACGCTGGGTGGCTTGAAGGAATCCCGCGGTGTCCTCGTCGCGTGACGTCACTCTGGGGATTCCCTTCTGGTGGTTTGCTCGGTGCTGTCTGACGCTCGAAGTTCTTCCTTGAGTTCCTTTCGCGTAGCTTCAGACTTTCAAGGGTTTCTTCAGAGATTTGACTAGGTGTTAGTTCAATGTTCAAACTCGGCCAGATGTTAAGGCTGAGAGCTCGTTGGAGCAGCTCCAAGTTTCAAGAAGCGTGCGATTTCAAGCAGTTCAACAGAGAGAGCGAGCAAGCTGGGAGTCAGTATTTTAGACCGGAGATTTCGGTCCCTCCCACTCGATGCTCTTCCAATGAAATAGTTCTTGTAGACGGAGCTCCGCCTACACGGCTCAGTTGTCCGTATGTAAATACTTTGCTGAGGTATTTCGTCAAATGAAGAACATATCTTAGCAGATTCCTAGAAGTGTTTTAATCATACGTTAGGATAAGAAAAGTCAACTTTCATTTACACCAACTTGTTGCCACTGAAATGAGCTTTCATTAAAACCCAAACAGCAGATATCTGACATTTCCCAAAGTACATACAGTGCCCTCCACTAATATTGGCACCCTTGATAAATATGAGCAAAGGCAGCTGTGAAAATAAATCGGCATTGTTTATCCTTTTGATCTTTCCCTCAAAAAATTTACAAAATTCTAACCTATCATTGAAGTAAAACAATTGAAAGTGGGGAGAAAATCTCATGATGAAATAAATGTTTTTCTCCAATGGATGTTGGCCACAATTATTGGCACCCCTAGAAATTCTTGTGAGTAAAATATCTCTGAAGTATATTCCATTCATATTTATTTTTTTAGCACACCAGGGTGACTAGGAGCATGAAATTGTCCAGCCATGACTTCCTGTTCCACAGGATTATAAATATGAGGAACACAAAGACCAAATTCCCTTAATCATCCATCACAATGAGAAAAACCAAAGAATATATTTCTGATGTGCAGCAAAAGATAATTGAGCTTCACAAATTAGTGAAGTGGCTTTAAGAAAAGAGCTAGAGCAGTGAAAAATCCCATTTCCACCATCAGGGCAATAATTAGAATTTCCAATCAACAGAAAATGTTAAGAAACTGCCTGGAAGAGGACATGTGTCTATATCATCCTAATGCACGGTGAGGAGGAGAGTTTGAGTGGCTAAAGACTCTCCAAGGATCACAGCTGTAGAATTGCAGAATATAGTTGAGTCTCGGGGTCAGAAAACATTAGAAAAAAATGGTCAAACAGTCCTACATCACCACATGTTCGGGAGGGTTTCAAGAAAAGTTCTCCTAGCTCATCCAAAAACAATCTCCAGCATATTCAGTTATCAGACATGACTGTAGCTTCAAATGGAACTGGCTTCTATGATCAGACTGTGCCCAGCTGGTGGAATGACCTCCCGATCTCAATTCGAACAGCTGAGTCTTTAGCCATTTTCAAAAAACATCTAAAGACACATCTTTTTCGCCAGCACCTGACTAACTAATACTAACTTACCTATTCTATTTAAAAAAAAAAAAAAAAAAAAAAAAAAAAATCCTAGCTACGTGTACTGTGCTAGACTAACTGAGGCTTGTCATGGCACTTGTATACTGTTGCTCTCTCGATGGTCTGATTGCTTCTATTGTTCTCCTCATTTGTACGTCGCTTTGGATAAAAGTGTCTGCTAAATGATTAAATGTAAATGTAAATGTAACTGCTGTGTCGTCTGGCCAGAGGAGAAATGGCCCCCCCGACTGAGCCTGGTTTCTCCCAAGGTTTTTTTCTCCGTTCTGTCACCAATGGAGTTTTGGTTCCTTGCCGCTGTCGCCTCTGGCTTGCTTAGTTGGGGACACTTCATTTCCAGCAATATCGTCGACTTGATTGAACAGAAACTTTTAGAACTGAACTGAGCTGGACGATGCCATCACTGAATTCAACAATGAAATGCCTTTAACTGAAAATTGAGTGTTTAATCTTGTCATTTTACATTATTGACTCACTATTTTCCTATTTTGATATTGTGCAGTTGCTTTGACACAATTTGTATTGTTAAAAGCGCTATATAAATAAAGGTGACTTGACTTGACTTGACTATTTGTATTTGACAGTTGAGAGAGGTGGCCGCACCTCGATTGGGCGTGGTTTCAACATCCACCTAGATAAACCCCAGGCTGCAGACTTCCACACTCTACTTGCCTCTTTTGATCTCAAGAGAGTGTTAACTACGGCTACTCACAAATCAAGCAACCAACTGGACCTTATTTACACACGACACTGCTCCACTGAACATGTGCTAGTTACTCCACTGCACACCTCGGATCACTTCCTCCTCACTCTTAACCTCAACATGATTCCTCAAACAAAACATACCCCTCCACATGTCACTTTTCGATGTAACTTACGCTCACTCTCACCCTCCTGGCTATCTGCTATGGTTTCATCTTCGCTTCCCCCCCCTAAACAGTTATCATGTAAATGTAAATAATGCAGTTTTTTCGTGTCCAAAAAACTGCATTTTTCTACATGTAACAAAAACTGCAGTATTTTTTGTAAGGGGTTTCTCAGCAAGAAAAAGGTCAGCACCACTTTAAGAAAGAGTGTTCTACATTTCTATTCTCTGTTTATTAATGTTCATCTAATTGTCTAAAGTTACAGAAGATATTACAAGATTAATTTCTCCTTAAGTAATAAGCAGCCATTGATGTAAGTTTATGCATCTATTTCATATGGCATTAATGTGTATTCTATTTGTGGCAGAAAGGAAGCCAGAGCTCCCTGTCAAATGTAAAATAAATATTAAAATTCTACTTTGTTTATAAAGCCCTCAAAAATGTGGCCCCTCAGTAACAGACCAAACTCCTCCATCTCTACACTCTTTCCAGAACTCTTGAGATCTTGTGATCGATGGCCTGAAACTTTGGAACACCCTTCCTCTCCATACCAGATTAGGTCCCTCTATTTTCATTTTTAAGTCTGCATAATTATTCTCTCTTGTTTTTAATACTTGTTTTTAAGACCATTGGTTTGATTATTGTACTATTGTTGTGCGTTCTTTATTACTTGTAGTATTATTTCTGAATATTTCCTAGTCCTTTTTTTGTACAGCGCTTTAGTCAGCCTTGGTTCTTTTTAAACATTTTTCATAAATAAATACTGTATAGTTTGTAAAACTAAATTAAACTAAATTGACTTTAAAGGGTTACTCCACCCCAATATGAAAATTTTGTCATTAATCACTTACCCCCATGTTGTTCCAAACCCGTAAAAGCTTCCTTCATCTTCGGAACACAATTTAAGATATTTTGGATGAAAACCGCAAGGTTTGTGACTGTCCCATTGACTGCCAAACAATTAACAATGTCAAGGCACAGAAAAGTATAAAAAACATCGCCAAAATAGTCCATCTGCCATCAGTGGTTCAATCATAATGTTATGAAGCTACAAGAATACTTTTTGTACCCAAAGAAAACAAAAATAACAACTTTATTCAACAATTCGTCTCCTCCGCGTTAGCGTAGCGCCATTTTGGAGAGTATCTGCTGGACGCAAACTGCGTACGCTATTCTGTGTTAGCCGAACTACATGGATACGCTGTTTTCTTTCAAATCAAAGCGTAAATAAACGTAGAAGACATATCCGATAAGCGGATAATGTGCTCTGGACATGTCATTAAAATAACTCCATAGAAAAAGGAGAAGAAAGTCGTGTCTGAAAGCTTCCATCGATTTTTTAATTTGTTAAATGAATGGAGAATATCGTGTTTTTCCGTCGGTGGTGCTTGAGCACTCGATGAGGTCCGCATTATGTATGATGGATTTCTCAAATTATTATACAGTTTACTGTATAATCACTATTTGTATTCACCAAAATACTTCCAAATAATGTTTATTTTCTAATTACGGCACATCAATAAAATTGTTAATTACCTCAAAAAGCTCCTTGACAAATTTATTTATAATTGCACACGAAAAGATGATCTGTCCTTTCAACATAATTAGCCTACTGCAAAATAAAATTATTTTGGTGAAGTCAGCAGAAGTATAAGTGTCATTTAATTTTTAAAATTAAACCTTCTCTTTTGCTTTAAGTATGTGGGAATATAAATGTAAATCAATCTTTTGTCTGTCTGATGCTCTTGATGCTTCTGCCCCATTACTGTAATTGATGGCCATTATTCAAGTTCATCAACACCTGAGTTAAGTGTGAATGCATCTGGACTTTTCCTGATGTCTCTGATAATGAGTGCTATAGTTATGCTGATTGTTTTAGAGCTGCTGAAACTCAGAGTCTCAATGGTTCCTATAACTGTTTACATCTTTTGAATACTTTGTTTGCTTTGTCTTCATCTGTAAGGACGGCCCCCTAAAATGTGTATAAAGTTAGTGTTTTAGTCACACTTGATGACTGCAGCACTAAACAGTGCCATCTCAGTTGAGAGTCTCCTGGTCTTTGCTTCAAGAGTTTTCAACAGCTGTAACTGGAGTTTGTAAGTAGTTTGTCCTCAAAACGTTACTATATACTTATTTTTTAAAACCCTGTGATAGATATATACTTATAGATTTTGCTTTTTGACATTGAAAGAAACTGAACAAGTACATTTTTAATCAGTGAACCACATACTGCAAATAAATAAGTAAATTGTATTATAAACAGAATCTGTAAAGGGCACAGTAAGATCAAAGACAAACCATATTTTCCTTTCCATCCACTCCTTACAGAATAGGTTTTATTTTATTTTTTATTTTTTTTACTTTTCAGTATGTATCAGTTATGTGGCCTAAAACAATGTTTGTAAATCCGTTTCAAATAAAGTTAAATCTGCTATCTTAACGAGTCACTTTATATTATTGACACATTTAGAAATTATTTTAACGATTTAAATGTAAGCCTCCCATTCAGACGCTCAAATACATAGTTTTAAACCCACCATCAATGCGATGCATTTTTTTTTTTTGCGTGTGGAAAATAATTTTATTTTGGTCTGACGACGTGACATCATAAGGCTGCGTCGCGCTCCTGCATCTGCTATGCGGCTGAAGAAAGTTTTGTGATTTTAATTTTAATCTCCTCCCCAAAGCTAAGTGGGTGACTCAAAATGTTCTCTTTGATTCTGATTTGTTCAGTGCTCTGGGTACCTTCTTTCATCTTCTGATTCTATGTCTTTGAAAGTTTCAAGAGATTTTAATGAGGTGATCTTTTATCCCCGTCAGCTTAAAGGCTCTGATTAAAGTGCGTTAGACGTGGTTATTTAAATAATTATATACTACACTTGCAATCAATGGTGTTCATGTATTAGATTAAAAAATGCAGTAACTTCTTTATTAGACATTTCCTTTCTTCTACTCCAAGGAACTCTGAAATTGGATAAATTTGGGACGTTTCCTCACAAACTTTTTATCCCAAGTGAAGTTGAAGAAAATGAGAATGTATGTTCCTTTTTGTAATATTGAAGAAAAATCCACTCTACATCTGTTTTATAATTTTCCCAAGTCTTTCTGGTCAGATGTTACCACGTTAGTATTTTTTGTTGTAAAAAATTAAAATAAAAAGTACAATTTACAGAAACTGTCATTGTTTTTGTGTGTATATATATATATATATATATATATATATATATTCATTCTAAGTATGCTATGTTAATTATACTGCATTATTTGTCTTCAGGGTAAATTTCATTGTAATCCCAATTTAGAATGTTCTGCTCTGACATGGTGTCCGTTTTTACTTCCTTTAAGAAAAACCTTTGAATTCAGAGGCTTTGAGAACATATATTCTTGTTGTTGTAAGGAACCTTTATTTTTTATGATGATTAGAATATATTTTGTTAACTTTTGCAATGTTCTTATGATGATGTCAATGTGTGCCTCATTTCTCTTACTGTAAATACTTGTATTTTTACATTTGCAATTAAAAAAAAAAAAAAGCTTTAATCATTTAAAGTGTTTGAATCAATACAAGTTTCAAGTTTTATTTGTCACATACATGACTATACAGAGATTGTATAACCAGCAGTGAAATGTGAATACAACCCATTCAGACAACTGTGCATATTAAATTATAAACCGTAACTACTTATTATAATGTATAATTTGAATTATTTATTAATTTGTCCTATTAGTTTTGAGTGTTTTGGCTAAACAGGCCATTATTGACCGTTTGGATTTTTTAAATTTATTTTATTATGTTAATTATTCTCATCTTAAACAGGAAAAAACTCCAGGTAAAACAACTGCGATTCACGTGACGCTATCATAAAGATGGCATGTATTAAGGATGAAGGTGAAGACGTGAAGATTGAAGAAGCATTCAGAGTCAAACAAGAAGATACTGAGGAACAAACAGGTTAGATTTTTATTTTCAATTTTTTTTTACCATGTTTTGTTTTTAAAAATATTTCTTCAAATATAAATGTATATATTTTTAAAAGCATGTATCAATATATTTTGCCTTATGTTTGCGCCATAGAGAGGAATTTTCGAATGAATCATAGAATTAAAGTGGAGAGCGAGGATGTGAAGATTGAAGAAGCATTCAGAGTGAAACAAGAAGATACTGAGGAACAAACAGATGGTTAGTGCACATGAAAGCTACAATAACAATACTGAATATACTTTAGAGCATCAGAAACTGTTTACAAACAAAACATTATTGTACTAACATATTAACATGCCATCTCCATGTCTCTTTAGATAAAAGCTCAATAAGAACTACAATCAGTAAAAGAACATTCATCGTACCAAAAGGTAAACAACTAATACATGTATTGTCAATAAACATAAAATATACTCATAATTCATACTGAGCACAGTAAAAACAAGTATTTCTGGTCTTCTCCAGGTCTTAAGGTCTGCTTCCTCACAGACTCAGTGTGTTGGGATATTGAGCACTACTTTCCAAATGCAGAATGCTGGGTTCATCCAGACACGACTCTTGTGAGATCTGTTCAAAAACACGTGAAACACTTTGAGAGACTGCACAACTACACAGTAGTGATTCTCCACATAGGAGCAAACGACATCACAAGTGGAGCGTCTGCATCGACTGTCGTCCAGAGAATGAAAGATCTCATATCAAGAATCTCACAAGTTAATTCACACATCCTGTATTTCGCAATCAGCGCTATTTTACCACAAGTGAAAGACGACTCAGTCAAAACTACAACCAAACAATGCAACAGCTTGCTTCAACACTGGTCTTCACAAACAAGAAACATTCTATTTCTGAACACTAATAAAGCATTTCTCAAAAATGGAAAAATAATTCAAAACCTATACAAAGACGATGGACTTCACCTGAACCAAGAGGGAAAACACAAACTTTTCTCATATTTTCAGCGTTTCCTCTGGCATTTTTGCCAGTTTTCATCACCTGCAAGACGTGCTTAAACATCTCATATCAGTGTCTTTTAACACAAACTTGACTTTGTTCAATACATTTGTGAAGCAGTATGCCTCCTCATAGAAATATTTGACCGAGTGGTATTAAAAAAAATAAATTCAGAAAATTTGAGTGACAACATTGCTTAGGGTTGGGTATTCCATATCCTACATCTGTTGTGATTACTGTATAAATATCTGCATTGCATGAACATGACAGTAAAATTATCAAATTGCTGAAATAAAAGGAATGTACTTGTTAAAGGGATAGTGCACCCAAAAATGACAATTCTGTTATCATTTACTTATCCTCTGCTTGTTCCAAACATTTATGAGTTTCTTTCTTCTGTTGAACACAAAAGAAGATAGTTTGAAGAATGTTGATAACCAGGGGCGGCGCCAGAGAATGTTGAACGCAGGTGCTGAGGGGGTGCTAGATCAATGACGGGGGGAGCTGGGCAATTAATAGTAAATATGACCAAAACAGGTTGTTATTATTATTATTTTTATATGAATAATAAAATCACTATATAGGCGCATTTCAAATGTTTATGGGGAATGTGGGAGTATTATCGCGCTTAGCCTACTGTATGGGGGCGTGTACGCAATTATTTTTATTTATTTTTTCCTGCAGAAAGAGCTTATACTCCCGTCATTTTTGGATGTGCTTTCTGTCGTATCATGCAGTCTCCGTGAATGGAGCACGTCACAACAATGAACCAGCTCACAGACATAAGAAATAAATCTGCAGAAAGCTTGAAAACCAATTAAAAAAAAAAAAAACTTCTCTGATTATGTAGTCCCTATAGGTGCATTTCTCTATTAAAGGCACGTCCACTGTGGAGATGGCGAGCCTGAGAAAGCACTAGTTTATTAATAAATAATTAAAATGTATTTTTCCCCGATGCTTTCATAATCATTACTTTAGTCGGTGCTTTGCGGCAAGCGTTATGCGTGCGTTTGAGCGCGGAATAATATGTCTAAATGCCTAAATAATAGGCATAAATAATAACCTAAATGGTTATTATACTATCAATTTAATATAAACGTGCGAATAGTTGACTAGAAAAATCTTTAGTCGGGCAGGCCAACAGTAGGCTACTACTTGGCACAAGGAACCGATCCATTAAACCGATCCATAAAATGCTGACATTACGTGTGACTGCAAATCACGTTATTGCATTGCAGTATTTATGCATGTGTTTAATGAGTCAAATGTTTTTATTTTATTTCATTTTTTATGGGGGTGCTATGGGGGTGCTTTGGTTTTTCTTGGGGGTGCTGGAGCACCTGCTAGCCCCTTCCTAGCGCCGCCCATGTTGATAACCAAACAGTTGCTGGTCCTTACTGACCATATCTTTTATGGTCACACACACACATTAGAACTAATATTTATCTCTGCTAGAATATCTTGAAAATGTGTACATAGTTTACTGTATAATCCTTATTTTAATTCTAAGCAACTAGTTAATAGAGAGAGTTGGTCCCTAAACAAAAATGTTACCGAATTTTTATTTCAAGGGTCTATTTCAGTTCCTTAGGGTAGCTGAGGTTCAAACGTATACAAGACACATAAAAGCCAAAGTATATTTCACTTTTTACGCGTACGTGAGGGACAGCATACAGTGCGCGTATTTGACTGTGGTCTCAATTAAAGTTGGAGTACTGTTGAAAGATAAGAACATAGACTTTTTGATAAATAACTTAATTATTTTGTGTAAACACTTTATTCATAGATGTAAATATTTAAAGGTCAAGCCCCACTTCAGCGGATGGAAGAATGAACTGAAGATATTTGCTAAGTCTCTTTATCACATGAAGGACAGAAACGCCCAGAAACTCTTATATAATTTGAACTTGTTTTTGTTGATAGAATGAGACCCACACCCTTCTTTTTTCTTTGTTCCCGTTTTATTTTATTGTTTTTCTTTTTCAAATTACTGGATCAACACTAATAATTTGTGTTTAGTTGTTGAAAAGTGCCGTTAAAGTGTGTATTTGAATTGTATGCCTTAATAAAAAAATAAAATAAAAAAAGCGCTCAGTGCGCGTGACGCAAATTTCGTCATCAGAATAGTCCGAGCTTACTGTACGTGCACCGCCATTTTTTTGTAACATCGTGTACTTTGTACGTGCAGGTCGCACATGTGCATTTAACTCTCTTGCAGTAATTAGTTTATCCGCAAGGTGGCAACCCTGCCATGGGGGTATCGATTCACAAGGTAACCGAAGGAAAAACTGCATAATCAGAACAAACTGGAATGCGGGTTAGCTACAGCGACAATGGAGGCCTACATAGACGAGAAATTTTGCCAAGAGGTTAGAAAATATCCTCATTTATACAACTGTAGCATGAAGAATACAAAGATATTTATATGGGTTTTAACTCAAGGAGAGAGATTGCGCAAACACTGGCCCTGATAGGCTATTGCAATTTGGTGCAAAGCGCATGCGTCGAACGTCTGTGTATGACAGTGGCGAGCGGTGACTTTTTTAACCAGGTATGCTGAGTGCTAAGATTAATAAGACCCCCCCCCCCCCCATCGCTTTTAGGACACACTCAAAGAGGAAAACACCATGGCAGGTGTCGATTTAAAAGTATTCACATTCCTACCTTATTTGTAAATTAAATTAATCTCCAATCCTTCTTCTATCGTTTCAGGTTTATCCACAGTTATTCGAATGCTAGAAAACAGCTGCTTTTCCATGTAAAATCCGCCAAATAATGTTTACACATAGTTACGTTATTATACGTAATATTCAGAGGATGGGGAGATGGGGGATTCACTCGCTCTATATGTCTGCATCAACTGAATGATTTTTTTATTTATTTCCAGTGAATAGGAGTTAAAACTCCAACCAGGGTGACACTACTCCAATAATAGACAATGCAAAATACCAAATAATAATAATAATAATAATTAATACTAATATATTTAAAATATTGCCAAGAAACGTTGCAAAACACAATAAATTCAGAGTAGGACTTTAATTGTAAGCGACAAAAGTATATGAAAAACAAAGGTATGTTTCCTATTTTTTCCTGATGTTTGTAATTATTTAAAATGTTATACACATTTTTATAAACCTTTTTTTTTATTTACTACTTTAGGCATGTTGACAATAACATCTTTAACATTGTCTATGACAGATATGTTTTTAGTGGACTTTCAAAATTTGCTTTGCTTGAGAAATCATGAAAATATACAGTTACGTTTTTTTTTTTTCATGTGATTTAGTCGAGTTAGTTTTGCATCACATTAACACAATGTAATTTTCGGCAGTTGAGATCTGGCAGCAACAGCGCATTTTCCCTCTTGGGTGAGCGCTTCGCGGACAGCTTACCTCGCTCATGAAATACCAGCAAATCACTGAACGCGCTACAATCCTGACGAGTCATAGCAACAGAGGGGTATATTGGAAACACCAATAAGTGCTTCTGTTCCCTCAATGACAATCCCCACCATGGGATTGTGATAGAAAGTGATGTCTTCTTGGATCTGCAAGGCATCTTCATTATCCAGATCTTGTATTGTAAAAACTGTAAAGATACAAAGAATTTCATTTAATTTAACTTAAATTACTGACTTAGATTTCTTTATTGCTTCATTTTTAATGAACAAAACATATTTAATAGGATTATAAAAAGTGAAAAAATGCACGTGAAAATCAATTTAGGGCACAAATATTGTCCCTTAATGGAAAAGGTGTGCCTTCAGTCCAAATGGAAAAGAGGGGCTATACAGAAGGATGTATGCCACTGTAAAAAGGGAACAACTGCTGTCCTATACATTGTGCAGAAAAAATATACAGCCGTGGCCAAAAGTTTGGAGAATGACACAAATATTAATTTTTACAAAGTCTGCTGCCTCCGTTTTTATGATGGAAATTTGCATATTGCAATTTGCAGGATGTTGCTGCAAGATTGTACCTAAATCAACCATTTATCGGATCATCAGGAACGTTACACCACCATTGAGAAGGAGGGGCTCACTCTTGTCCTTGCTCTCCAACATTTCAACATTTATGTGGGTTCCGCTTCGTATCCATTGATTGTTTATACAGATCATAACCCTTTAGTCTTCCTGAACCGAATGAAAAATAATAACCAACGTTTGATGCGTTGGAGTTTGTTTCTGCAGACGTTTGAATTGGACATCCGGCATATTCGTGGTAAAGATAATGTCGTTGCTGACGCTTTAACTAATGGGAATAAAGTGTATTTTCCCTCTTTATTTGTTTTTTGTTGTTGTTTCTTAAGAGAAAGGGGGGAAAGGAGGAAAAGGTAAGATCATTTGCATTTCTACAATTTATTCACTTAAGGGTGAGGGTGTTACTTGTATGTGTGACACTTCTATTCTAAGTCCATAGGTGGCGTTGTGGGGGATTCCCATTCCGTGAGAGTCACGTGACGTCATCAAGGATTCCGGATAAATAGGCTGCGAGGCACAATGGAGGTCACTCTCTGTTGCTCCGCTTCCCATTGTTCTCGCAAGCGTCTCTCTCATCGCCTCGTCGGGGCTATTTTTGTTTTTTCTTTATGCTTAGGTTTAACTTGTGAATTTGTGTTTTGATATGTGCTATTCTTTCTTTCTTATCAGTAGCGGGTAGAGTGTTTATTTATTAGTTCACGTTTTGCTTATTTAGTAAGAGCTGAGCGAGGGAAGCAGGTGTCCGGAAGACTCACCCGTTTTTATTTTTATTTCGGGAGTCAGGTAAGAACTTTGTTCCGAGAACAGGTGTAGTTAGGAGTCTGTTTTCTTAGCTTTCCTACCCGTGAGTTGATTATGTATTAGATTGTTTATAAATATTCTTTATGAATTGTTGTGCATTATTGTCTGAATGTTGAACTCAGTAACTGAATTAAATAAGAGGCGTCTTGAAATTCACATCAGGTGTTGTAATTCTTCAATATGTTCGGCCTGTGCCCTGTATTTAATTGTTTGAATTAATGAGCCTTAAAGTGGTTATTGGCCATAACACATGTATTGTACATACATAAACATATATGTTTGTATGGGGTAGACTTATTTGTCAATATATGAAATTGTTCCATTTTCTAATAGGATTCATATATGGATAGGGCATATATAAAACATGTATTTCATATATGGATATTTCATATGTGCACATACAGTATATTACATTTCCGTATGGGTGTTGCTCCCTCGGACAAACAAACGGAGTTGACAGCTGCAGTGAAAACCTTGTCCCACGATGCTTTTGCACAATTTTGGACACAGAAGGCCACCAAATGGGAATTAAATATTCCATGGAGGGATTTATAAAATATTTAAAAATAAATACAGTGGGTAACTCGAAGGGAGGGTTTATAGATCACATTTACTAGCAGCACAGCACATGAGTGAGAATAACGCGATATCCGCCTTTGATCTTGTAGGCATCTGTTCTTCTTCGAGAGGTCAGAACTGTCCGTCTTGACTGCGTTTATTTCACTCCTCCCCTCACTGCAGCCGCCTGCTCTCACCTACATTTCAGGCGAGGCTATAGGCGCATCTCAAACAAGCCTAATAGCTGTCATTGCGTTAGTGCACTACTGAGCCGATGAATGTGTTTTCTTTAAACGATTTCTGAGGGAAACAGCGTGAAACCTTGCGCGTTCGTTCATATTCTACATCTGCTTAACTGTCGATATAGTTCGCATAATCATCAGTAAAGTGTATTCTGAGATCTGAGGTCTTATATCACTGTATTAGTTCACTGAGGCATGTTACACGTTGCTGGGGAATCCTGGAGTGTGACGTATGAGAGGAACCCCAGTATTACAGCACAGTGTCACACAAGCCATGATACAAAGTTACAGAAACTAAGCAACCGAAAGCAATATATGTCGTCCTCAGATGTAACTTAAGCGTTGGGTAAAAGAGCATTATAATCTCCTTTGTGTTAGAGAAAGCTGCTTACTTGTAGGCTACGGGAAACAGCGAATATGTTTAATTAAACATACACACAATCAGCGTTTCTACATGTTTATACTGGCCCCGATAATCAAAACTTCTACTTAGGGCTTGCTCTATCTCTGCAAATCAGTTTTTGTGAATGAATGACTTGATCCACATATGGCCTTCATCAACAGCCGCTTGCGACACCTGCTGGTGAGCGGCTGACATCAGCTGGAGATCATGCATCGGTGCTCTACTACTATTCCTGCGGTTCCCGGATGTGCACCGCCAAATTTTCTGCCGAATTTTAACCACTGAATTTGTGGCAGCGAATTTGGAAAGTGAAATAAAATGACCGAAATTTATATATTAATATTATACATCGTATTTTTAAACAGATTTAATATTTTGGAAGTGAATTCTGAAGGCGAATATGAATTATTGAATTTTTAATTATGAAAATGTGTGTGAAATATTTTAAATAAACAACCATGTTACATTTCAGGACCTAAAAAATGCAAGCCCTGGAAATACAAGGCATTAAAATACAAGCACTGTTAACTGCAATGCATCTTTTTTTTTCGATTTGTTGAATTCAGCATGCTTTATGTTTCAAAAACTATTGTCATTATTTTGCTTCCATACGTTACTATCCAGCGACAATCCCCCCCCAAGCCAAGCGCGAGCGAAGTGAGCCAAACAGCAGCCCTGGGTTGTGAGTCGTAAATCTTATTGGGTGGTGAATTCATATTCGGTTCCTGAACGCCACATAGTACTTGATCACAAGGTAGAATGATACTACGGGCCTTGCTGTGCTGTCCACGGTGGGTAACCAGTATTTGAGTCCGTAATGAGGGGTTGTGTTTTGTGCATAGTTCAGCAATGGTGTGTTTCTTGTCAAGTCAAGTCAAGTCATCTTTATTTATATAGCGCTTTTAACAATACAGATTGTGTCAAAGCAACTTTCCAAAATTAAAATAGGAAAATAGTGTCAATGTAAAATGACAAGATTAAACACACAATTTTCAGTTAAAGGCATTTCATTATTGAATTCAATGATGTCATCATCCAGCTCAGTTCAGTTTAAATAGTATCTGTGCAATCAAGTCGACGATATCGCTGGAAATGAAGTGTCCCCAACTAAGCAAGCCAGAGGTGACAGCGGCAAGGAACCTAAACTCCATCGGTGACAGAACGTAGAAAAAAACCTTGGGAGAAACCAGGCTCAGTCGGGGGGCCATTTCTCCTCTGGCCAGACGACACAGCAGTTCAATTCCAACTGCTGCAAAGTCAGATTGGATGGCTCAACAGGTTCCCGAGGTCTTTTCCTGATGGCTCTCAAGGTGACGGGGTCCTCACTGGGGGTCTGTCTCTGGGGCTCCTCACTGGGGGTCTGTCTCTAGGGCTCATCTAGGTGTCCTGGTCTCCGCTGACGTTCAGGGCTGTAGTAGAGGTCGTCTCTAGGTGCTGATCCACCATCTGATCTGGTGACTGCAGTGACCTCGGAATAAGAAAGAAACAGACTAATATTAGCGTAGATGTCAATCTTTTTACGATGTAACAAGTACATCATGTGTTATGGGAAGTGTTCCCGGTTCCGGTTGATCTAATTAATGCAGCCTAACAATCCTTTAACGGATTTGAATAATAGAAGTGTATTAGTGTGTTATGTGTACGCCAGGTTAAAGAGATGGGTCTTTAATCTAGATTTAAACTGACAGAGTGTGTCTGCCTCCCGAACAGTGTTTGGTAGATTGTTCCAGAGTTTGGACGCTAAATAGGAAAAAGATCTGCCGCCCGCAGTTGATTTTGATATTCTAGGTATTATCAAATGGCCAGAGTTTTGAGAACGCAGCGGACGTGGAGGACTATAATGCGATAAGAGCTCTCTCAAGTACTGAGGAGCTAAACCATTCAGGGCTTTATAAGTAATTAACAAGATTTTAAAATCTATACGATGTTTAGTAGGGAGCCAGTGCAATGTTGACAGAACCGGGCTAATGTGCTCATACTTCCTGGTTCTAGTAAGAACTCTAGCTGCTGCATTTTGAACCATCTGTAATTTGTTTATTAAGCGTGCAGAACAACCACCCAATAAAGCATTACAATAATCTAACCTTGAGGTCATAAACGCATGAATTAATATTTCTGCATTTGACATTGAGAGCATAGGTCTCAGTTTAGATATATTTTTAAGATGAAAAAATGCAGTTTTACAAATGCTAGAAACGTGGCTGTCAAAGGAGAGATTACTATTAAATAGCACACCTAGGTTCCTGACTGATGACGAAGAATTTACAGAGCATCCATCAAGTGTTAGACAGTGTTCTAGGTTATTACTTGTGGGGGTTTTAGGTCCGATAATTAACACCTCTGTTTTTTCAGAATTTAGCAGTAAGAAATTACTCGTCATCCAGTTTTTTATATCGACTATGCATTCCATAAGTTTCTCAATTTGGTGTGTTTCACCAGGCCGTGAAGAAATATAGAGCTGAGTATCATCAGCATAACAGTGAAAGCTAACCCCGTGTTTCCTAATGATATTTCCCAAGGGTAACATATAAAGCGTGAAAAGTAATGGCCCTAGTACTGAGCCTTGAGGAACTCCATACTGCACTTGTGATCGATATGATACCTCTTCATTCACTGCTACGAATTGATGGCGGTCAGATAAGTACGATTTGAACCATGCTAATGCACTTCCACTAATGCCAACAAAGTTTTCTAGTCTATTCAAAAGAATGTTGTGATCAATAGTGTCGAACGCAGCGCTAAGATCCAGTAGAACTAATAGAGAGATACAACCACGATCAGATGATAAGAGCAGGTCATTTGTAACTCTAATGAGAGCAGTCTCAGTACTATGATACGGTCTAAATCCTGACTGGAAATCCTCACAGATATCATTTTTCTCTAAGAAGGAATATAACTGTGAGGATACAACCTTTTCTAATATCTTTGACAGAAAAGGGAGATTCGAGATCGGTCTGTAATTAACTAGATCTTTGGGGTCAAGTTGTGGTTTTTTAATGAGAGGCTTAATAAAAGCCAATTTAAAGTTTTTGGGGACATATCCTAATGACAATGACGAATTAATAATAGCCAAAAGAGGATCTATGACTTCTGGAAGCACCTCTTTTAGTAGTTTAGATGGAATAGGGTCTAACATACATGTTGTTGGTTTAGATGATTTAACAAGTTTATACAATTCTTCCTCTCCTATAGTAGAGAATGAGTGGAATTGTTCCTCTGGGGATCTATAGTACACTATTTGATGTGATGATATAGCTGACGGCTGCATGGTTATAATTTGATCTCTAATAGTATCAATTTTGGAAGTAAAATAGTTCATAAAGTCATTACTGCTGTGCTTTTGGGAAATGTCAACACCTGTTGATGTCATGGCCAAAGATGATGGAAGCAAGATGCAAGAAACTTGGGTTTAATGTATAGACGCACAAAATATAATTCCAGAACACAACAGATAATTAGTCCAGCACACACACACAGAAACTGGCAACACAGGGACTAGATGGTCAGTGCAGATGACGTGATGAATAGTCCGGTTGAAGAAGTGAGCCAGGTGATCTCGTGAGCGGTGAAACAATGAACAGGCAGGAACATGAAGCAGGAACACGCAACAGGAACACCAACGAGCAACACAGGATCTCAGACACGGACATCAACGGCAACGATCTGACAATGAGAGGAGATCAGGGGTGAGTATATATATGATCGCAAATGAGTTGCAGCTGCGTGATGGTGGTGGGATGATGGAAATCAGCTGGAACGCTGATAGCGCTGATAGCGCGAGTGGAAACGCCCACTCGCGCGCACCCACACATGTGTAAACAACAGTGACACGAGACAAGGAGGAAACAGTAAATTTACGAACCGTGACAGTACCCCTCCTCCCCCAGACTCCCTTACCTGTCGATTGTAATCATCAATAAGGGAGTGATCCAAGATGTCTCGGGCAGGTACCCAACTTCTCTCCTCCGGACCGTAACCTTCCCAGTCCACCAAGTACTGGAATCCGCGTCCCCTCCGTCTCGAGTCCAGAATACGGTTTACCGAATATGATGGTTCCCCATCTACGAGACGCGGCGGTGGAGGAACCGGGGCTGGCGGGTTAATTCGGGAAAAAAAAACTGGCTTGATCTTGGAAACATGAAACACGGGATGAACTCTCCTGTACGCTGGAGGAAGGTTAAGGCGGACTGCCACCGGACTAACGATCTTGGTGACAGTGAACGGGCCAATAAATTTGGGAGCAAGTTTATTCGAGACGGACCGGAGAGGAATGTTCTTAGTTGAAAGCCACACTTTGGAACCGACGACGTATACGGGAGGTCTAGACCGGTGGCGATCGGCCTTGACCTTGGTGCGCGCCCCCACTTGGAGTAGAGTCTCACGGGCTCTAGTCCATGTGCGGTGACACCTTTGGACAAAAGCGTGGGCGGAGGGAACCGCGACTTCGGATTCCAGACTAGGAAAAATTGGTGGCTGGTAACCTACACTACACTCAAACGGAGACAGGCCCGTAGATGATACTGGTAATGTATTGTGGGCGTACTCCACCATAGACAATTGTTGGCTCCATGAAGTAGGATTCTTAGAGACCAGACATCGTAACGTTCTCTCTAAATCTTGGTTGGCTCTCTCAGTCTGACCATTGCTCTGGGGATGAAACCCGGAGGACAGACTGACCGTCGCCCCCAATAATCTACAGAATTCTTGCCAAAATCTGGACACAAACTGGGGTCCCCTGTCGGAAACCACGTCTGTCGGGAGGCCATGTAAGCGAAAGACGTGGTCAACGACAGCCAATGCTGTCTCCTTGGCTGAGGGTAATTTGGGCAAGGGAATGAAATGAGCCGCCTTCGAGAACCGGTCCACCACGGTCAAAACTACCGTGTTACCCTGGGAGGGTGGGAGGGCGGTAATAAAATCTAGCGAAATGTGGGACCAGGGTCTCGAAGGGACTGGCAGCGGTTGAAGGAGCCCATCAGGGGGTCGATTGGAAGTCTTACCAGTGGTGCAAGCTGAACAAGCCAATACAAAATCGTGAACATCATGAGCCATACATGGCCACCAGAATCGTTGTTTAACCAAAAACTTGGTGCGACTAACCCCTGGATGACAAGCCACGTTGGAACAATGCCCCCACTGAATGACGTCGGACCTTACTGACTCCGGTACAAATAAGCGGTTAGGTGGACAACCGGCCGGGGGCGTTACCCCTTGTAAGGCTCTCTTGACCTTCGATTCGACCTCCCATACGAGTGTTGAGAAAAATAGACTCTCAGGTAAAATGCACTCGGGAGTAGACGGGCGTTCGGAACGGTCAAAAATACGCGATAAAGCGTCGGGTTTGACATTTTTGGAACCCGGGCGGTACGAGAGAACAAAGTCAAAACGTCCGAAAAAAAGTGCCCACCGAGCCTGCCTGGAGTTCAGTCTTTTAGCAGTCTTAATGTATTCCAGGTTCTTGTGGTCGGTCCAGACGATAAAAGGTACCCCTGATCCTTCTAACCAGTGGCGCCATTCCTCCAACGCTAGCTTGACTGCCAACAATTCTCTATTACCAATGTCATAATTGCGTTCTGCAGGGGACAAACGATGAGACAAAAACGCGCATGGGTGCATTCTGTCGTCTGTGGGAGAACGCTGGGATATCACTGCACCTACCCCCACCTCTGACGCATCGACCTCCACCACGAACTGACGTGATGGATCAGGGGTAGTGAGGATGGGAGCCGAAACAAAGCGACTCTTTAGTTTGGCGAACGCAGCTTCCGCTGCATCAGACCACCTGAACGTCGTTTTGGGGGAGGTCAAGGCGGTCAGAGGCGAGGCTAGTTGGCTGAAATTGCGAATAAAACGCCTGTAGAAATTGGCGAAACCCAGAAACCGCTGTAGGGCCTTACGGGAATCTGGACTTGGCCATTCTACTACAGCCTTAATCTTCTCAGGATCCATGCGTATTCCCTCAGCCGACACAATGTGACCTAGAAAAGGAACAGACTGTGCGTGAAATTCGCATTTCTCCGCCTTGACAAAAAGCCCATTCTCTAGCAACCTTTGAAGCACTCGTCGGACGTGCTGCACGTGTTCCTGGAGAGATGTTGAAAAAATCAATATGTCATCCAGGTAGACATATATAAACTGATCGACCATATCTCGCAGCACGTCATTGACAAGCGCCTGGAAGACTGCAGGACTATTGGACAAGCCGAATGGCATAACCAAATATTCAAAGTGCCCTCTGGGGGTGTTAAAAGCCGTCTTCCATTCATCCCCCTGCCTGATACGGACCAAATGATAAGCATTGCGTAAGTCCAATTTAGTGAAGATAGACGCTCCCTGCAACCTCTCGAAGGCTGAAGACATCAACGGCAAAGGATAAGTATTCTTTACCGTGATGCTGTTCAGCCCTCGGTAATCAATGCAAGGTCGCAGAGACCCGTCCTTCTTCCCCACAAAAAAGAACCCCGCCCCCGCTGGAGAAGAGGAAGGACGAATGAACCCCGTTGCTAGAGAATCAGAAATGTATTTCTCCATGGCCCCCCTCTCTGGAGCAGAGAGCGAATATAACTTGCCCTTCGGCGGAGTCTTACCTGGCATTAATTCTATTGCACAGTCATAGGGACGGTGCGGAGGTAGAGACGCAGCCCGAGACTTACTGAACACTTCCTTCAGGTCCAGGTACTCCGTGGGCACGTTAGATAAATTCATAGCTTCCTCCTGAAACACAGAAACAGAAACAGACGAACAGGCAGACACAAGACAAGACTCATGACACTTAGTGCTCCACTCCAACACTGTCCGCTGTTGCCAATCGATTCTGGGGTTGTGTTTGACGAGCCAAGGGTGTCCTAAAACGATGGGAGCCAGGGGGGTGTCCAGGATGTAAAATGATAATTTTTCAGTGTGATTGCCAGACGTGACGAGCGTGACTGGTCCGGTGTCGTGTGAAATGTGAGGTAGGTCTTGACCGTTGAGTGCATGAACTTCAATCTTGTGGGTGAGTGGTCGGAGTGGAATCCGTAACTTGAGTGCCAGTGAGTGATCCATGAAGTTACCTTCTGCTCCCGAGTCCACCAGTGCTTGACAGTCGTGCTCGTGAGTAGACCATCGTAGTCTTACCGGGAGGAGAGTCGATGTAGATGAGGTCTTTTCGACGGAGATCCCGCCCGACAGTAGCCTCATGCTTACCGTCGGGCTTGCTCTTTTACCGGGCAGTGAGAGGCAAAATGTCCCGCGGCTCCACAATACATACAAAGGCCCTGGGATCTCCGTCTCTCCTTCTCCTCCCGGGAAAGCCGAGCTCGCCCCACCTGCATGGGTTCGGGATCGTGGATGTGACCGATCGCATCCCCGCCGCTGGATCGCTGACTCTCTGTTAACCCCGGATGGCGACTGGATGGAATGCGTCGTTCCATCCGGGAGAGACGTGCATCCACTCTAAAAGCCAGCTCCACGAGTCCGTTGAAATCCTCTGGTAGATCCAGGGCGTAGATCTCACGTTGAATGCGGTCGGCCAACCCATGCAGGAACATGTCCCACTGCGCTTCGTCGTTCCATCGACACTCTACCGCCAGTGTTCTAAATTCTATGGAGTATTCAGATACTGATCGTTCGCCTTGCTTTAATTCGGCCAGAACGCGGGCCGCTTCTCGTCCGGTGTTGGCCCGATCGAACACTCTTCTCATTTCGGCGGAGAGTGCCTGGAACGACTCGCAGCATGGATCGGCGTTCTCCCACACCGCCGTCCCCCATAGCGCTGCCCTCCCAGTCAGCAGAGTGAGAACAAACGCCACTCGTGCAGCTTCCGTGGCAAAGGTGCGGGACTGTAGAGCAAAGTGCATCGAACAACGGGTCAGAAATGTTCTACAAAAGTTGGGCTCACCTCCATAAGTCCCCGGAACTGGCAGACGGGGTTCTGACTGAGAGTCGTGATCTGGTGGTGTGGTGGGGGCGGTTGGTGTGGGGGGCGCAGCGGGACCTCGCAACAGTTGTACTTGCTGGGTGAGCTCGGACACCTGTGTTACCAGTGCCTGGACTGCCCTCGCCGTATCATTGAGGTTCTTTTCCTGTTGATCCATCCGTTGAATGCTGCTTCCCACAAATTCCTCCAGGGATGATGGAGCTCTTGCTGCTTCCAGGGCATGGTCAGATCGTTCTGTCATGGCCAAAGATGATGGAAGCAAGATGCAAGAAACTTGGGTTTAATGTATAGACGCACAAAATATAATTCCAGAACACAACAGATAATTAGTCCAGCACACACACACAGAAACTGGCAACACAGGGACTAGATGGTCAGTGCAGATGACGTGATGAATAGTCCGGTTGAAGAAGTGAGCCAGGTGATCTCGTGAGCGGTGAAACAATGAACAGGCAGGAACATGAAGCAGGAACACGCAACAGGAACACCAACGAGCAACACAGGATCTCAGACACGGACATCAACGGCAACGATCTGACAATGAGAGGAGATCAGGGGTGAGTATATATATGATCGCAAATGAGTTGCAGCTGCGTGATGGTGGTGGGATGATGGAAATCAGCTGGAACGCTGATAGCGCTGATAGCGCGAGTGGAAACGCCCACTCGCGCGTACCCACACATGTGTAAACAACAGTGACACGAGACAAGGAGGAAACAGTAAATTTACGAACCGTGACAGTTGATGCTTTATTTTTTGTTAATTTTGCCACTGTATTGAATAAATACCTGGGGTTATGTTTGTTTTGTTCTAAAAGAGACGAAAAGTAATCAGATCTAGCAGTTTTTAAAGCTTTTCTGTAGGATAGGGTACTTTCCCGCCAAGCTAAACGAAATACCTCTAGTTTTGTTTTCCTCCAGCTGCGCTCCATTTTCCGGGCTGCTCTCCTTAGAGTGCGAGTGTGCTCATTATACCACGGTGTTGGACTCTTTTCCTTAATCTTCCTTAAGCGTAAAGGAGCAATTGTATCTAAAGTGCTAGAAAAGAGAGAGTTCATAGTTTCTGTTACATCATCAAGTTGTTCTGAGCTGTTGGATATGCTAAGGAATTGAGATAAATCAGGAAGATTACTTACAAAGCAGTCTTTTGTGGTAGAAGTGATGGTTCTACCATATTTATAAGAAGGAGTTGAATTTACAGCTTTAACTATATGGAGTTTACAGAAGACTAGATAATGATCTGATATATCATCGCTTTGCTGCAGAATTTCAACACCATTAACATCAATTCCATGTGACAGTATTAAATCTAGAGTATGATTTCGACTATGAGTAGGTCCTGAAACGTGTTGTCTAACCCCAATAGAGTTCAGAATGTCTATGAATGCTGATCCTAATGCATCTTTTTCATTATCAACATGGATATTAAAATCACCCACAATTAGGACTCTATCTGCAGCCAGCACTAACTCTGATAGAAAATCAGCAAATTCTTTAATAAAGTCTGTATGGTGCCCTGGTGGCCTGTATACAGTAGCCAGTACAAACGTTACGGGGGATTTATCATTAATACTTTTTTCTCTAGATAATTTTATATGAAGCACCATTACTTCAAAGGAGTTATACTTAAAGCCTCTTTATGATTAATTGCTTGTTGTATACCTCAACTCTTAAGTCACTTTCAATAAAAGCAATTGTTAAATGAATACATGTAAAAGTACACTGCCCTCCAAAAGTTTGGAAACACCCCTGGCAAAGTGTGGTTTTGGACGATATCAACACAAATCCTTATATTTTTTTGGTGCAAATACATTAAAGTAACTTGACATTATCATTGAAGACCAAATTTGAAGTTTTTGGCTCAAAGAGACGATTTTACGTGAGACGCAGAGTTGGTGAAAAGATGTTAGATGCCTGTATCACACCCACTGTGAAGCATGGAGGTGGCAGTGTGATGGTCTGGGGCTGTTTTGGAGCAGGAAAAGTTGGTGACCTATATCATGTCCAAGGAATATTGAACCAGCATGGATACCACAGCATTTTGCAAAGACATGCTGTTCCTTCTGGTCAGCGCCTTATTGGTCACGGCTTCACCTTCCAACAAGACAATGACCCCAAGCACACTTCCAAGCTGTGTAAATCCTATTTGGGGAGGAAACAGTCAGCTGGCATCATGTCTGTCATGGAATGGCCTCCCCAATCACCCGACCTCAACCCAATTGAGCTACTATGGGAGGAACTGGACCGTGATGTCCGTAAGAAGTGTCCAACCAGTGTGAATCATCTTTGGGCAATCCTTCAGGAGGCTTGGAGTAATATATCAAGTCAATGTTTGAATAAACTGACAGCTCGGATGCCCAGATTATGCAGAGCTGTAATAGCTGCTAATGGTGGATATTTTGATGAATCGAAAATTTATGTATAAACTGTTTATGTAATAAAATATGTTTTCGTAGTTTGTGTTGTCCCTTATCAGTGCAAAATTATCACAAATTAAAAAGGATTCATGCCAATATTGTCCAAAACCCCACTTTTCTAGAGTGTTTCCAAACTTTTGGAGGGCAGTGTAAATGTGATAACTAACTAATCACCAGCAGGACAAAACAAAAGAAATATCAATCCAAGGGTGAAAATAGAAGTTTTTTTAACAGGCAGTGGGTCAGTAATGCAAAGGCAGATAGTAAAGGGCAATTCAGGGTTAATGGTAAGGGGCGATCAAGGGTCAGAGCCAAAAAGCAGTCTCTATCAATACCAATAACTTGCAGCCAAGCCAATAGTCAAAACCAGTGAGGGCAGACCATTGGCCGGAGGAGACAGGAGAAGACAAGATCTTAAACTCTCTCTCTTGCCTGACTTCCTCTATCCCTATCTTTGTTTTCTATACAATTAAAAAATAAAACACAAATTATAATGGCATAGGCTATATGTAAAACTTTGTCCTATAATTGTATAGCTGCTTATATTTTCTGATCTTTATGTTGCTCTGTTCTGAATACCTTAAAATTTAAAAGATTTGCTGCAACGTAATTTTGTCTGATATGTGAATTATTTATTAGGCCTAGCCTATTTTTTTAATCCATGCAGCAAACGCTTTAAAAACAGCTTTTAAAAAAATACTCTATTGTATTCCAGATGCTTTTAAAGAACGTTTCACTATAAATTTTACGGGTAGCTTGAATGTAAAACATTGTCATGAATTTGTTGTATTCCCATTTGTAAAATAGCCTAATTAATTGTTGTAGACTAACCCGATCTCATGATGAAGGTGTGTAATAAATTCATAATTAATGGCATTGCTGGTTCAGTCCACAGAAATACGGGACACATATAGCTACTAACTGCTGAAATGTTTGCGAGGCAAATCTCAGGTCAGTCTGAGCAACCATGGTACGCACAGTGCGTACAGCCGTACACCTGCAGGCGCCACTGAGTCTGACAGACTAATGAACACAATAGCAAAGTTTCATTTACCGGTAGATCACGACACCCCATTTTTTAAAAGGCTTTGTGTGATTGTAACAGCACTGAACATTTGTGTGTACTCATGAACCATGGTTTTACTACAAATTAAACCAAAAAAAAATGGTTACTATAGGTAAACCATGGTAACCACAAATTAACCATACTTTTGCTACACTAACCATGGTATTTATAGTAAAACTGTGGTTACACAAATGGTAATCAATATGCCAAAAACCATGGTTACTACACTTTTACTACAATAAAACCATGGATAATTTTCGTAAGGGCTGTTTGATATTACAGTTTTGAAAATAACTTTTAACATCATAAAATTGTTTCTAATTACATTTACATAATTTCAATTCAATTCAAGTTTATTTGTATAGCGCTTTTTACGATACAATCGTTGCAAAGCGCCTTACAGGAAATTAAGTTTCTACAATATATTTATACATTGTAGAAACTTAATATATTAACTTGTGGCAAAATTTGTTAATTCTGCATGTTGTTGGGGGATCAGAGGTTGGCATCCTCTGAGGTCCTCCGAGGGGTCGGCATCATCTCTTCTCAGGTGTTTGGTCATCTCAGATCATTTAAGGGCTGGATCCAGACTGAAGCTTGTGTAATTCCTAGTTACCACGGGATGTTAATCCCGTGGCAGAAACAGAGAAACAAAGAGACATAATTAGCGTAGCTGTTGTTCCATTCAAGCAAAATTTATTTGTTCAACCCAAGCTAAAGAATAATAATGTGCGTTTGATCAGATAAAACTGCAGTACAAGATTATGAGATGCATTATATGAATGTATTATATGAATGCTTGGCTAAAGAGATGTGTCTTTAATCTAGATTTAAACAGAGAGAGTGTGTTTGAACCCCGAACGTTATCAGGAAGTCTGTTCCAGAGTTTGGGAGCCAAATATGAAAAAGCTCTACCTCCTTTAGTGGACTTTGCTATTCTAGGTACTACCAAGAGTCCAGAGTTTTGCGACCTTAGGGAGCGTGATGGATTGTAGCGAGATAGAAGACTAGTTAGGTACGCAGGAGCTAAACCATTTAGGGCCTTATAGGTAAGTAATAATATTTTGTAACTGATACGGTACTTAATAGGTAGCCAGTGCAGAGACTGTAAAATTGGGGTAATATGATCATATTTTCTTGACCTGGTAAGGACTCTAGCCGCTGCATTTTGGACTACCTGTAGCTTGTTTATTGAAGATGCAGGACAATCACCTAGCAGTGCATTACAATAGTCCAGTCTAGAGGTCATGAATGCATGAACTAGCTTTTCTGCATCAGAAACAGGTAACATGTTCCGTAGCTTGGCAATGATTCTAAGATGGAAGAATGCTGTTTTTGTAACATTGTCAAGTCTAGTCACCTTTATTTATATAGCGCTTTTAACAATACAAATTGTGACAAAGCAACTGCACAATATCAAAATGGGAAAATAGTGTCAATAATGTAAAATGACAAGATTAAACACTCAATTTTCAGTTAAAGGCATTTCATTATTGAATTCAGTGATGGCATCGTCCAGCTCAGTTCAGTTCAAAAAGTTTCTGTTCAATCAAGTCGACGATATTGCTGGAAATGAAGTGTCCCCAACTAAGCAAGCCAGAGGCGACAGCGGCAAGGAACCAAAACTCCATTGGTGACAGAACGGAGAAAAAAAACCTTGGGAGAAACCAGGCTCAGTCGGGGGGCCATTTCTCCTCTGGCCAGACGACACAGCAGTTCAATTCCAACTGCATATTTCCAACATTGGAAATATGTTTTTCAAAAGACAAGTTGCTGTCTAATATAACACCCATATTTTTGACTGCAGAGGAAGTAACAGGACATCCGTCTAGTTGCAAATTGTAATCCAAGAGATTCTGTGTACTGTTATTTGGTCCAATAAGTAATATCTCTGTCTTATCTGAATTTAATAGGAGAAAATGATTGGTCATCCAATCTTTTACATTTTTAACACACTCAGTTAACTTAGATAATTTAGAAGTTTCATCTGGTCTTGTTGAGATATATAGTTGAGTATCATCAGCATAGCAATGGAAACTAATCCCATATTTTCTAATAATATTACCAAGGGGCAACATGTATATTGAAAATAGCAGAGGACCTAGGACAGATCCTTGTGGTAGTGCATACTTTACTGGTGATAATTGAGATGACTCCCCATTTAAATAAACAATGTCGAGTAACGACATAATGTCTCCGTCCCCTCCATCAGGGAACGAGGGTTACGTATGTAACCGAGACGTTTTCTTTATAGTTATCTTTCTTGATGTGAACGGGTCTTTTGTCAAGCCAGAACTGTTCTGCAGAATTTAAGTGGGTAGAAATAACTTTGTGAAAAAGTACTAAAGTCCCCCTGTAGTGAAAAAAGTTTTTTATGTTGTTTATTTGTCTATGTGGTGTTTTTAACATGCTTTTAGACAAACCATGTGCCAATCTATTAATCAACACCATTGCTGAGTATTTTCTCCTTAAAACTGTAGTTTCTCAAAGGCTGACCCAGTGGAAAAGTAGCCCGGAGTCAGACCCACCTCTCCCGCATCGGCAGGGCTGCATTAAGACCTCACTGGGCCCCGGGGCTATGACTTACTGCAGGGCCCCCCATTGCAATAATGATATATATATAGCTTTAAATAGGATTTTTATCCTATCAACATTTTTGATGCACTGAAATTTCATAATTCTTGTCACTAATATCAATATCACAAAAAATAATACTAGCCTAAGTAAAACCAAGCTTACCGAAGACAAGTAAACAGTCACAAATGTCAAGCGAACAAAGATACATAACAAATCGACCTACTTGAAAAACTTAAAGCACTGAATAAAAAACATTATATTGGTATAAAATAAATGTACAAATAGACTGAATAGTCTTCACTGTATAAAATCAATATACATTAATTCCTATTTTACAAAAGTGATTCAGTCAAGGACAGGGAGTGATTTTCTTTTTGATGTTTGATTTATTATTGACACAAATGGCAACAGCAGCTATATTAGGCTGTTTTCGAGGAATAGTTCACCCAAAAATGAACCTTAACCTGTATGAGTTTCCTTCTGCTGTTGAGCACAAAAGAATATATTGGGAACAATACTGGTAACCAAACAGTTGCTGCATGACTTTCATAGTATGAAAAAAAAGAAAAGAAAAATACACTATTGGAGTCAATGGGGACCAGAAACCTTCTGGTTATGAACATTCTTCAAAATATCTTATTTTATGTTGAGGTGAACAAAGAAATTCATACAGGTTCAGAACAACTTGAGGCTGAGTAAATGATGACAGTATTTTCATTTTTGGGTAAATTATCCCTTTAAAATCTCATCATACAATGCTAGGAACTTATATAGCCTACTACACTACACATGCATGCTTTATCTTTAACTAATGTTCATGTAAGACACAAATGACTGTGTTTACAAGGATACTCGCAAAGACGGGCATTTTGACACATAACTATGTGTATTTGAACGTTTACACTCAAGGCGCGAAAAATAACTCAAGTTTAGGCAGGTGCTTTACGAGCAGGTGCGCGTCGCGCGTTTTAGTCTGAAACCGTCTTAACGCGTGCATTTACCAAAATTTATTCTGCCCAGCTTCTTAATGTCCCTGAACAGTTACATTTGTTTTTAAACCACAATGTTTAAAATGCATTTAAATGATAAGCTAACATCATGACGCGCAAAACGATTGACATATTTCTACCGGATTATTTCTCAACCCAAAAGCGAATATACTAGGCCTATAGAGTTTTTTCAAATGTTTTTATCTACTCCATGTGTCCGGTCCACTTGCTGTTCCACAACCTCCACTCCATCATCAGCTTTAGTAAAATAATCTGATAGCTGGGAATTTTACTCGTGTTTTTCCCCTATCTCCTCATTTTTTTTTAGAATAGCCCCTCTCACATTTATTTTTAATTTTTTAGAATAGTTGACATTTTTACTTATTGAAGATTGTTCTTTGCATGACCATTTCCAGATTACGCCCGAACGAAGCGAAGAGAGGTGAGTGCGGACACAGCGATCACCTGATAGATGCACAGGTCGTTCAAAAGTAAAATATAAAATAAATGCATTTGATTGGTAAAACAAATTCAAAGTGACGTTTCAATCTGTAATGGTACTGCATGGAATTTATGGAAAAGCTCCACTAAAAGCTAATAAGTGGGGGGCGTGGTGGGGCTTTGACAATCGGCGCTACCGATGACCAGTCAATCTACTCCACAGCCAATCACGGGCCCCCTTCCTTGCTCGGGCTCCTGGGCTTCAGCCCCGCCTAGCCCAATGCAGGGGCGGTTCTAGCCCACAGTAACTGGGGGGGCCAGACCGGGGCCACTTGTGCTTTTAGGGGGCACAATTTTAAAATTCATCTTAACCCACTTTAAGTATTATTCATTCAGTCATTTTTTACCATGTCATGTATCACTGCAATCTACGGAAGTTCTAAGCGGCCATGCATTATTATTATTTTTTCTTCTCGTTTTCTCGTGATCACGACTTATTTTTCTCGTGATCTCGACATAACAAAAGTTGTTTTGTCGTTATCACGACTTATTTTTCTCGTGATCTCGACATAACAAAAGTTGTTTTGTCGTTATCACGACTTATTTTTCTCGTGATCTCGACATAACAAAAGTTGTTTTGTCGTTATCACGACTTAATTTTCTCGTAATCTCCACATAACAAAGTTTGTTAAGTTACACAACTGCCCAACAGGTGACAGTATAGAACTACTGATGGGGAGTTGTATACTGTATATCCACTATACTGTACGCGTTTGGGACAGAGGACCTTCTTCGTGATCGCTATAATTTGTGCAGTTCATTACTGACATTTAATTAACTTATACATTTTAAATGCTTGAATAAATATGATAATTTTGCTTGAAATTGTATCTGTTATCTTAAGTTATTACTGCTGCACGACTCATCACAGTTTCTCATTTAGGCTACAACGACGTATTTGTAATGTGCATCTTTACTTTTTTATCTTTATCGATAATAAATGCATATTAATAAGCAATGTGATTTACATGTGTAGGCTATATTTTAGTTCAATGATGTTATACAGTGTTGTAGCCTAATCTTTTGTATTTTCTGCATTTCCACACACACACATAACAGAATCCACGCTTAACGCACATGATATCACAGCCTGACTAATATAAACCACAAACAAATTATTATAATATATTATTATATATTATTTTATTTCAAACGAACGAGAAAAATGAAATGAGTTTAATCCAAGCATTGTACGATTTTTAGAATAGGCTAGCTCTTCTTTGCATTCTTCTGGTGCTCCACCTGCGCTTGCGGTGTTAATGCTTGTTGTTAGACCATTTAAACATGTTAATTACACAAATAACATTTTGTATACGTTATTTCTAAGTGAAGCAACATATTTGCTGAACAAGATAAAGGTTAAGCATTTTAGAATGTTCCTGTCAAGGTTCGTTACTATAGCAACAGTAGACTCATGGTGCATTGTTTTAAAAATCAAACAATCGTTGTTTAAAATAACCACTTTTGTTATGTCGAAATCACGAGAAAATTAAGTCGTGATCACGAGAAAACAACTTTTGTTATGTCGTGATCACGAGAAAAATAAGTCGTGATCATGAGAAAACAACTTTTGTTATGTCGAGATCACGAGAAAAATAAGTCGTGATCACGAGAAAACAAGAAGGAAAAAAATAATAATGCATGGCCGCTTAGAACTTCCGTAGCAATCTCTGGAAGTAATCTATAACAATTTCAACTAAATTAAATATTTCATCATGTTTCATTTATTTAACAAATAATTTTGTATTGTAGTGCCAGGTGTCACAAATCCTGGTCATGAACCTTGGTTCACTCACCACTAGAGGTCACTCTCCCATCACATGGACTTTCACACCACACAGTTACAGATCACTCATAGACTGCATTTCCCATCATCCACTGCACCAACAAAGCTGTTCACAATGATCACGCTTGCACCTGTTTTCCATCTCACAATCACTATCACACACACACACTACATAAGCCCTGGACTTTCTCCCACTCACTGCCGAGTATTGTTAGCCCAGCTACTTACCAAGCGTTCCCAAGTTTCCTAATTAGATTCCCCGTGTTCTGATTCTTGCCCGTGCTCCTGGATTATTCTCTCTGCCTAGCCCTCTGGATTGTGTATGCTGATCGTCGACCCACGCTTGCTCTACGGACTGCTCTGTGTTTTGCCCCTGCCATACCTGTTTGCCGTGTACTGACCATGTTTAATAATAAAGCCTTGCAAATGGATCCTCTCGTCTCACATCTCGTCAACCCCATAACACCAGGGGCATCATGCACTCATTATTTTTGAGGGGGCAAGAGTAAGGGGGGGGGGGCCTCTCAGGCTTGTCATGTGACACACAGCAGCCACAATACCACTGTATAACCGATACAGAAAACCATTTTTGAATGGTTAAATGTTGATGGTTTGTAATGGTATTTGTAGTGGAAACCATAAAAAAATTCTGTGATTGTTTTATTTATTTCAGTAGGACTTTTTATGGTTTCCACTACAAATACCATTACAAACATTACAAACCATCAACATTTAACCATTCAAAAATGGTTTTCTGTAGTGTGTTTTGAGACATATTCCATTAGGATTTATTGGTTTTAACAAGCCACCAATAGAAGGTGACCAATTACCAGTAGAGACCAACAGGATCCATTATAGTTTACATTAAAACCAATACAAGTCCCATTATGACCAGTAAAACCATTACTAATTTTGTAATGGTGTCTATTGTTTTTTTCAGCAGGGGTTTTATTTATTTTATTTTATTTTTTTATTCGATATATCCCTAAAATGTTTTGCACCTTTGTAGATTATGTTATTTGGTCTATGGGCAAAGTAGCCTATACTGTAATCTATTAACTACGCATAAAAGCCCGTCTTTTTACTTAAGTACCAGATATGGGTGTCATCATGCCATAAAATACTTTTAATACGACTGACTTTGTATTTAATGTGAATTTCATAAAAACACTGTAAGTTACTAATTAGCCTATAACACTTTCATTGAACAAAAAGAGAGCAAATAACGTTTACAATATCAAAGAACATTTTCACTTCAGTCCAGGGAGTCCTAATAATCTCTAAAGCTGTTTACACTGTGAAATTAATATCTTACTTACATTCATAAGTACATTAATATCTTACATTCATTGTTTCTGATGAGCGAATTAGAGAATTCAGTCAGTCAGCGTGCGGGGTGATGAAACAGCGTGTTTCAACGATGACTCATCTGAACGCCTCTGATTGGTCCTTGCATTCATAAGCTAAACAGAATCGAATGTGATTGGTTATAATGCGCAGTGCTTTAAAATTGTGCATGTCTCTGGCTCTGTGCCAACCAGCGAACGCAGATTTGAATTTAGCAGCTGGTGATGTTTTTCTTTTTATATACATATAGTTTACAGGACAAACTGCGTATTTCACCCAAAATTGTTTGCTGTGATATGATTCCTAATTTAGGGGGGCCAAAAGGGGGGCCAAGCTTGTTGACAGGGGGGCACTGCCCCCCCCCCCCTAGAACCGCCCCTGGCCCAATGATTAATGCGGCCCTGCTCATCGGTGTCTGCACTTCACAGACATATCATTGCGGGCGCGAATTGTAATCACAAACGGCTGCATTCAGTCTTAAAGGCATTTTAGGACACAACATCGTCAAGAAAGAAACTTTAACAAATGTTACAGCATTCACTGTAGTTGTCTGCAAATAAAAACATAGTTTTATCAGTCATTATCTCTGTATGCCATTGTTTCGTGTTTACTACAGTTCAGTTGATCAGGAGGCGCTGGCTTGTGTGACTGAGTGGAGGCGGAGATAATTTGCATATTCATAGATCCGCGTATAGTAAATGAGGCAAGGGTGTAGAGTTACATTCAAGCTATTTTAAGGAAAAAAATATTTTCACAAGAAAAAAAACATTTAAATATGCAATTTTGATGATCAAAGATGAGTTTTAAGATATAAAATATTTGACTACAGGGGACTTAAACTACTAAGTTAAACTGAGCTAATTAACTACTACTTCTTACCATATTTTTTAATGTATCATTGTAATCATAAACACACTGGTTTGTAGTGCAATTAGTTTTACCATTTACTGCACTTGGATATTTTTCCAGTTATTTACCTATAGTGACTAATGAATGGTAAGTCTCACACATTCACAGAAAATAGCTTGCTTCAGCACTGAAAAATAAGGTGGATCGTGCAGGAAACAGGTCTATGTGCCTCTAGCACCAGTGGCTGCAGTGCTTGCCCAAACACAGGTTGCAGAGCTCTCAAGTCCGGTGGTCCTAAGTTTGGTGGTCTCAGTGCATCCAACTCTGGTGGTCCCAAGTCTAGTGGTCTCAGCATGTCCAAGTCTGGTGGTCCAGAGTCCAGCTGTCCCAAGTCCAGTGCTTATACAGTCAAAGAGACTGTTTCTGAATGCTCTGTCTGCTCTAAAGCAGTCTGGCCCTCAATCCCCCTTGTCTGCCTCTGCTCCACCACCCTCCTGGGGTCCGTTCTTCATACCTCGCTTAATACATTTGAGATATTTTGACAGATTCCAGATCTTTTAATCATGATAACTCAAATCTGTTTCTTCAAACATGTTAGCAGATTTTATAAAAAATCTGGATTAAGTTGTGTGAGAACACTCCATGCTGTCATGAACTGATCATAGCACTAGTTATAGCATGAAGTAAACATGAATGAACATCAGAAGGTATCTTGTTTCAACCGCAGAAAAATACACCATTTTCCATGTTCAAGAGCATATTTCTAGCAGCATTTGTCCCAAAATAAAGATAGCAACCCCACCCCTTGTGCTCCACCATTTTCTTCCTCTCAGGAGCCTTGGAGGAAAAAGAGAAGAGTTATGGGCCAGAGCAGATGGATCTGAGTAATCTCATGCTGGCTCAGATCCTGTGTGTCTCAATCAGAGTTGGGCAAGTTACTGTACAAGTTAAATGTAATTAACCCTCTGGTCCTCTTCGGTCACTTTTGAATTTTTAAATATCACAGCTTCATCAGAATGGTACGAAACTTGGTGACTTTAATGTAATTTGGAATGTGAACACAAAAAAAATGAGGGCTTGATTCGAGCAGGCTAAGTAGTCAAAAAAAATTCACACTTGTGATCTTCGGTCAAAAATGACTGGCCATAGGAAATGAATGGGAAATTGACAAAAACACAAAAATTCTGCAAATTTTTGTGTGTACAATCCACAAATCTGCCACAATGCAGAAAAAAAGTACACAGTAATGACCGGGTGAAACTCTAAAACATAGTCAAGTCAAGTCAAGTCACCTTTATTTATATAGCGCTTTTAACAATACAATTTGTGACAAAGCAACTGCACAATATCAAAATGGGAAAATAGTGTCAATAATGTAAAATGACAAGATTAAACACTCAATTTTCAGTTAAAGGCATTTCATTATTGAATTCAGTGATGGCATCGTCCAGCTCAGTTCAGTTCAAAAAGTTTCTGTTCAATCAAGTCGACGATATTGCTGGAAATGAAGTGTCCCCAACTAAGCAAGCCAGAGGCGACAGCGGCAAGGAACCAAAACTCCATTGGTGACAGAACGGAGAAAAAAACCTTGGGAGAAACCAGGCTCAGTCGGGGGGCCATTTCTCCTCTGGCCAGACGACACAGCAGTTCAATTCCAACTGCTGCAAAGTCAGATTGGAGGGCTCAACTGGTTTCCGAGGTCTTGTCCTGATGGCTGTCTAGGTGACGGAGTCCTCACTGGGGGTCTGTCTCTGGGGCTCATCTAGGTGTCCTGGTCTCCGCTGACGTTCAGGGCTGTAGAGGTCGTCTCTAGGTGCTGATCCACCATCTGATCTGGTGAATGCAGTGACTTCGGAATAAGAAAGAAACAGACTAATATTAGCGTAGATGTCAATCTTCTTACGATGTAACAAGTACATCATGTGTTATGGGAAGTGTTCCCGGTTGCGTTTGTTTTAATTAATGCAGCCTAACAATCCTTTAACGGATTTGAATAATAGAAGTGTTTTAGTGTGTTATGTGTACGCCAGGTTAAAGAGATGGGTCTTTAATCTAGATTTAAACTGACAGAGTGTGTCTGCCTCCCGAACAGTGTTTGGTAGCTTGTTCCAGAGTTTGGGCGCTAAATAGGAAAAAGATCTGCCGCCCGCAGTTGATTTTGATATTCTAGGTATTATCAAATGGCCAGAGTTTTGAGAACGCAGCAGACGTGAAGGACTATAATGCGATAAGAGCTCGCTCAAGTACTGAGGAGCTAAACCATTCAGGGCTTTATAAGTAATTAACAAGATTTTAAAATCTATACGATGTTTAGTAGGGAGCCAGTGCAGTGTTGACAGAACCGGGCTAATGTGCTCATACTTCCTGGTTCTAGTAAGAACTCTAGCTGCTGCATTTTGAACCATCTGTAATTTGTTTATTAAGCGTGCAGAACAACCACCCAATAAAGCATTACAATAATCTAACCTTGAGGTCATAAACGCATGAATTAATATTTCTGCATTTGACATTGAGAGCATAGGTCTCAGTTTAGATATATTTTTAAGATGAAAAAATTCAGTTTTACAAATGCTAGAAACGTGGCTGTCAAAGGAGAGATTACTATTAAATAGCACACCTAGGTTCCTGACTGATGACGAAGAATTTACAGAGCAGCCATCAAGTGTTAGACAGTGTTCTAGGTTATTACTTGTGGGGGTTTTAGGTCCGATAATTAACACCTCTGTTTTTTCAGAATTTAGCAGTAAGAAATTACTCGTCATCCAGTTTTTTATATCGACTATGCATTCCATAAGTTTCTCAATTTGGTGTGTTTCACCAGGCCGTGAAGAAATATAGAGCTGAGTATCATCACCATAACAGTGAAAGCTAACCCCGTGTTTCCTAATGATATTTCCCAAGGGTAACATATAAAGCGTGAAAAGTAACGGCCCTAGTACTAAGCCTTGAGGAACTCCATACTGCACTTGTGATCGATATGATACTTCTTCATTCACTGCTACGAATTGATGGCGGTCAGATAAGTACGATTTGAACCATGCTAATGCACTTCCACTAATGCCAACAAAGTTTTCTAGTCTATTCAAAAGAATGTTGTGATCGATAATGTCGAACGCAGCGCTAAGATCCAGTAGAACTAATAGAGAGATACAACCACGATCAGATGATAAGAGCAGGTCATTTGTAACTCTAATGAGAGCAGTCTCAGTACTATGATACGGTCTAAATCCTGACTGGAAATCCTCACAGATATCATTTTTCTCTAAGAAGGAATATAATTGTGAGGATACAACCTTTTCTAATATCTTTGACAGAAAAGGGAGATTCGAGATCGGTCTGTAATTAACTAGATCTTTGGGGTCAAGTTGTGGTTTTTTAATGAGAGGCTTAATAACAGCCAATTTAAAGTTTTTGGGGACATATCCTAATGACAATGACGAATTAATAATAGCCAAAAGAGGATCTATGACTTCTGGAAGCACATCTTTTAGTAGTTTAGATGGAATAGGGTCTAACATACATGTTGTTGGTTTAGATGATTTAACAAGTTTATACAATTCTTCCTCTCCTATAGTAGAGAATGAGTGGAATTGTTCCTCAGGGGATCTATAGTACACTATTTGATGTGATGATATAGCTGACGGCTGCATGGTTACAATTTGATCTCTAATAGTATCAATTTTGGAAGTAAAATAGTTGTCATTACTGCTGTGCTGTTGGGAAATGTCAACACCTGTTGATGCTTTATTTTTTGTTAATTTTGCCACTGTATTGAATAAATACCTGGGGTTATGTTTGTTTTGTTCTAAAAGAGACGAAAAGTAATCAGATCTAGCAGTTTTTAAAGCTTTTCTGTAGGATAGGGTACTTTCCCGCCAAGCTATACAAAATACCTCTAGTTTTGTTTTCCTCCAGCTGCACTCCATTTTCCGGGCTGCTCTCTTTAGAGTGCGAGTGTGCTCATTATACCACGGTGTTGGACTCTTTTTCTTAATCTTCCTTAAGCGTAAAGGAGCAACTGTATCTAAAGTGCTAGAAAAGAGAGAGTTCATAGTTTCTGTTACATCATCAAGTTGTTCTGAGCTGTTGGATATGCTAAGGAATTGAGATAAATCAGGAAGATTATTTACAAAGCAGTCTTTTGTGGTAGAAGTGATGGTTCTACCATATTTGTAAGAAGGAGTTGAATTTACAGCTTTAACTATATGGAGTTTACACAAGACTAGATAATGATCTGAGATATCATCGCTTTGCTGCAGAATTTCAACACCATTAACATCAATTCCATGTGACAGTATTAAATCTAGAGTATGATTTCGACTATGAGTAGGTCCTGAAACGTGTTGTCTAACCCCAATAGAGTTCAGAATGTCTATGAATGCTGATCCTAATGCATCTTTTTCATTATCAACATGGATATTAAAATCACCCACAATTAGGACTCTATCTGCAGCCAGCACTAACTCTGATAGAAAATAAGCAAATTCTTTAATAAAGTCTGTATGGTGCCCTGGTGGCCTGTATATAGTAGCCAGTACAAACGTCACGGGGGATTTATCATTAATACTTTTTTCTCTAGATAATTTTATATGAAGCACCATTACTTCAAAGGAGTTATACTTAAAGCCTGTCTTCTGAGAAATACTGAGAATATTGTTATAAATTGTAGCAACACCTCCCCCTTTGCCTTTTGGACGCGGCTCATTTTTGTAACAGTAATCTTGGGGGGTAGACTCGTTTAAAATAATGTATTCATCTGGTTTTAGCCATGTTTCTGTCAAACAGAGCAAATCTAGGTTTTGATCATTAATCAAATCATTTACAAAAAGTGCTTTTGTAGAAAGGGACCTGATATTCAGTAAGCCAAGTTTTATCAATTGTTTCTGTGTATTGTAAATATTTTTTATTTGTTGAACATCAATTAAATGGTTACTCATAAATTGGTTTTGACGTTTTCTGTATTTTCTAGTTCGGGGAACAGACACAGTCTCTATAGTGTGATATCTACATAGAGCTATATGGGAATCTATGGGCTAAACCATGGAATTGCAGATGTTTTTCTTATTTTACTCCCACCAGATGGCACTAATCTGGCTTAATTAGTGGATTTTAAATTGGATTTTAAAGGCAATGTCTATTTTAACATGAAGTACTGACATAATTGAAAAATAATAGAAAATATATAAAAAAAAGTATTATTTTCAATGGGAAAAATGTATCATAATTATTGCATAAATATTCAATAGTACCATGAAATTCTCTCAAAATACAAAAGAAAAAATATTATTAAAGAAAAATATGTTACATTGATTTTACTGGAGGGAGAAAAAGTTACATTGTAGGTGTCCGGTCACTTTTGACCGTGAAGACCACAAGTGTGACTCCAAATAAGGAGCACCAAAGGGTTAAATTACTGATTACTGTCGGTGCCGATAGCCTAGTTGGCAGTGCGCTGACATATAGCATTGTTGCACTATGGGTGTCACGAGTTCAAATCCCAGCTCGAGGACCTTTCCCAACCCCCCCCTCTCTCTCTCCCAATTCGCTTCCTGTCAACTCTAAACTATCCTGTCACAATAAAAAAGACAAAACAGAACATTATAAAATAATGACTGATTAGTCCTTTTAAAAGTAATAACGTTACTGTTCTGATTATTTATTTAAAAAGTAATTACTTTTACTTAAGTTACTTTTTTCTGTGGCTACATCCATGAAATTTACATGAAATCCCAGCATAAACGCTCCCGATAAATATTTGTTATTAAGTCAAGTCACCTTTATTTATATAGCACTTTTAACAATACAGATTGTGTCAAAGCAACTTTCCAATATCAAAATAGGAAAATAGTGTGTCAATAATGAAAAATGACAAGATTAAACACTCAATTTTCAGTTAATAGCTAGAAGAATTCTTTTAGAGTGGAAATCACCAATGCCACCTAAACTGTCACTATGGCTTAGTGATGTAATGTTTTTTTTTAAAACTGAAAAAAATTCTAATATTTTCTCAGCGGATCAACCAGAACATTTTAATAATCTATATCGAGAAGAATTTACTCCTCAAACTTTGATTTGTTTTTTGTTTTTGTTTTTGTTGTGGGTAGAAAAAGTGAAAAATGAATGCCTTTGAAGGTGCTTCTGTCACTGAATGCTTTCAATGTACTTTGTTCTGATAAAAATATAATAAAAAAAAGTAAAAAAGAAAGAAATATTAGGTAGAATGGAACCTTAAATGAGTTTAAACAGCTTAGAAATATTACATGTCAATGTAAATCTACGGGATTTTCCCCAGATTTGTCATTTATAGGAAAACCATAAGTCCAATCAGTCAGAAAAGATATAGCACACTAAGTCGGAACAGTCTGAAGGTCTCGGCCAAATTTGGTGGTTATAGCTTTAAAGCTCTAGGAGAAGATACATTTTGAAATTTTAGTCACGGAATAATAATAAGCTTAAATAGAATATCAGTAGTTTGGCTTTCTTCCCCCCCCCCCCCCCATGTTTTCCCCATTAGACCAGATTGCTTGTTCTTCAACTATTCAACTATATATTTTTTTGTTCTCATTCTTCATCATATTATAAATGTTGTTGCAACCCACCATAGGGGAAAAATTCTGGTAGGGCAACATTAGCCCAGAGCATGGGAACTAAAGCATAAACCATAATCACAGAGACAATAGACAGTGTTTATTTATATTATAGCATAGACAAAGAACATTATACCTACATAGAATGATTCTGCCCCACACTTTAATGTCAAAAGAAAATTTAACCTCTGGATGGCCTTAATAGTACCAAATGGCTCCCATAACGATGCACTTAAGTTCTACTTAATAATGAACAATCTACATGCTGGTTTGGGAAACAGATGTTACTCCAACATAAAAAAAAACAAGCGACAGTAATTATGATCTTCAGAGCATGATTTGCAATATATTGAGAAACCCAGTTTGTAGCAGTGTAGAATCAGTATCACATTCATTAGAAAGAGATAAGTATATAAAACAATGATTATTCTTTGCACAAATATTTCACTCTCTGAAATATTCTAGAAAATCATCAGAACGCTTAGCAGAGAAACAAAAAAAATATAATCAAAGAACCACATAGACATGAAGCCGTGGATATGTTCTGTTGTATGGGGCCTTTATATCTGTGAACAATGAATATAATAAAGTGATAAGTAATTCATTCAAAACAGACATATAGCATATTTTTAAAATATGCATAAACAATCCATCACAACTGAATTAGATGAGAAAAATACCTTAGTTCCTTTCAGACAATATCAGGGGACCCATGGAAATGGAAGCACTGTCGTGGAATTCCGCAGACCTGCCCTCTCTCCAGTGGTATCCAGAGTCACAGTGCTAAGAGAGAAAGATACATGATAATTAGGCTGTGTACTAATTTATGCAATCAGATGATTCTGTACTTAAAACAGAGGGCAGTTGAAACAAACATCTAAACAACCATGTGGTTTGTTTTAGATATATTGCAATAAAACATTATATTATACTACAATATGAAATGTTTCATCAATAAATTAATATACATACAGTGGTGGCCAAAATTGTTAGAACACCTGACAGATCTGAAAATATTGACCTTTATTGCCTCAAAAACATGATTTAATTTCATAATGTTCATGAAACATGCATATGGTTGCTCTGAACACAACAAATATCAGATGAAGTGAGACGTACTGTTTTTATCCACTTCAATATTTATTTTAAGTGTTTTAATACACTTTAATAACTTTAATATTTGGTATTTCCACCTTTTACAGCAAGTACAGTAGCACATCGTATTTCAGTTTCTTATTTAGAGTATTATTTCATTAAAAAAGGAGAAAAGGGGGGGGGGGGTCACCAGGGGTCACCCAAAAAATGTTATGTCATCATTTACTCAAACCTAAGTGTCTTACTTTATTTTGTTGAACATAAAGTAAGTTATTTTGAAGAATGTTGGTAACAAAGCTGTTTTGGTTACATGGCGGCGCCCATCTCACATTATAGATCACGGTCAAGATCATTTAGAACGTTTTTTAAATGACAAAACACACTCATTTACACATATTTGTGAATCGGAATATCAGATAGTTGATTATATGGTAAGCAAGTTTATGAATATTTTGAATAAAAGCAATCCATCTGTCATACAGTGTTATTGTGGCCTCGGTGTGTCACGTAACAAGCATGACGCGTCGCCATGGAAACAATAAGGGGAAACGTTCTAAAATAATGGTCGCCTAAAAAAAACTCACTCTGGGGGGACCACTAGAATATTTTAAACTCACCAGTGAAAGGGTTAATACTTTCTCATTTAACACAAAAATAGCTTTTAATAATCTTTTGGGGGTATTTTTACAGCCAATCATAATTTATGATTAATTAGATTAATTAATTGACACTTAATGTAATTAATTAGATAAAAAATGTTAAACCCTAATGCACAAAAAACAACTACTGCAACCATGTCTAAAAAATATCAGAAACATATTATTCGTTTTGAGAAGGTTTTTAAACTCACAGTTGAGCAGTGATTTCTTGTCACAAGGCAAAGGTAAACACCGCAGTGCAGGTAAACCTTAGTGGAGTTTGTATTGAAGACAAACATCCTGAAGGAGAAATGGCTGGATATGTTTACTCCATTCTGCAGCAGCTCCACTGTGACATCATTTGGACTGGGACACCTAAGAATATCAGTAGTGACAATCAAAAAAAGCCAGTTTCTTAATCTTTAATAATAATGTGTGGAGAATAAATGAATCTGGAACACTGTATAAAAGAATGATGTTAACAAAAACACAGAAAAAAGATTTGCTAAATCACTAATCATCCAATTTATAGTGCGTAAAAGTGGTGCTTTCAGAAAATCTGTACCCCAAAAATAATAATTATGTCCTGTAAATCATCACAATAAACAACAAGTTTTGCTTTTCTAGCTTTTAAGATCTTGCACTAATTAAACCACAATAAAAGTCTTACTCTCCACTGATAAGGTCCCAGTGGACAGAGTGATGAGGATCATTCTCAGGTGTCGCCCAACATTTGTCAATCACTGTGGCAAACTGACGGCTGTCAACCCCCTCAACACGAATTTCCACAAACATCTGCTGGTTCACCTCCACATTCACACTACCATTGAAGGGCTGGGAGAACTCAGCATCCTGATATGGAACCATCCTGACCTGATATCTCCCTTGACCAGCAGGAAGCTTTTTGTGGACAATACTGTTGAAATAATAATAATAATAATAATACATTTTATTTGTAGTGCGCCTTTCTTAAACTCAAAGTGCTAATAACAGTAGGGTTGATGTGTGGAAAAATGCTACATTCTGTATCAATTTAATGACTCTATTTTAGGGATATAGAGTAGCATATGTGCTCTGTTTACAGAAAATGACCATATATAAAACTTTTTTTTTCTTCTGTTAAATAAATTGGCACAGAGACAGAACACTGCCCCACCTCTCTAGTGGATTGATTTCCATATTCATAGAAAGTGTTTGGGTTTGGGGGTATATACAGCTGAAATTCAGCTTCAGAATTCTCTTCCTGCTGATGGGACCTTCAGTCGAGCCTGTAGTTCCAAAAATGAAGTTCTCATAAATGAAATGGGTGCCATTGGCCTGTGGACCAGAGACATAACATTTTAGTTTCAAAATTCAATCACAACTCATCAGCCAACTGAAAAAAGGGGGAAAAAGTTGGTACTTGGTACTCTCAGTTAGTTGTACTTCAACGTTATTCAGTCAGTGGCAAATTGAGATGTGAGAGCTGAGTGTGTTTAAATAGCATATACTATATATAATATCTCATACCACAAGACTTGTACCACAGATGTGGTCATTGTTGTCAAAATAGAACTCCACTCTGCCATTCCAGACTGTTCCTTTGCAGCTGGGGTCATTGAGGTGTAAGTTGTCAGTAGGAAAACCAGCCTCAAAGAGCTGACAGCGAGACAGAGACATGGAACCAGAGCTGCTTTCACAAACCTCAGAGAAATCTGACAGAAAAAAAGAGTATGAACACTTAAGTAGCTTTAATAAAAATGTGATTGATTACTTAAAACTTAGTTTTGAATTGTTGTTGTGCAATAAGTCCAACCAAAAGACTCCGGGTCAGGTCTTCGATGGCTCTTGTTACAGAAACAGCCATAAACACCATTTTTCTCTCCACACCATTCATCCTCAGTGCAGCTGAGCTCAGAACAAGGGTCACTCAAAGCTAAGAGGAGAACCAAAGAATGAATGAAGCAGCTCACACATTTTATATGCTTATAGAAACTAATCGAATTACATTACCAGCGTCATATGTAGGAAGTTTTAGCCCTCTAATTGATTATAAACCTTATTTTTATTTATTTATTTCATTAGATCTTTTTGTTAATTATAGCAAATTATTGATAAATGAATATTTTATTTCACTTAAGTCTATTTTACTCATTCAGTTTGTAATCTCTCTTTTAAGTAATGCAGCCAGGTATGTTTAAGTTTACTTTGAGTTATACTTGAAGCTAAATGTACTCCTATCCTTTGAGAGACTTTTCTTAAGATCACCACTAGGGGTGCTATGACTAAACAATTCTACTAGCCAGTACTATGTGCATGCCATTGGTGAACTTGACACCATAATTGAGGCATAAATGCTATATAATTGAAAAATGTTGTTGTGCCATGGGAAACGTAAAAAAAAAACCTCTAATGATATATTGGTTCTTTCAAGTAGCTCACTTTATATAGAACATGAAACACTGTTGCATTGCTAATGTGTACAACTGTACAACATCACAGCTATACACACCATGGCAGATGACTCCAGCATCTTCTTGGTGACCACAGTTATGTGATCCCCATCCAAGTGTTGAACAGGTTTTCAGTGTAGATTCATTCCCACGGCACTGGACATCATCCAACCATATTTGTCCAGAACCTTGTCCAAAATAAGCAGCACTCTTTGCCTCTACAACACTTCCACAGCCCAGTTCTCTACACACCACTGCCGCGTCTGTAGAATCCCACAGGTCGTCACACACCGTTCCCCAGATTCCATTGTGGAGAACCTCCACTCTTCCAGAACAGAGGTCGGGTCCATTCACCAACCTGACAGCTATTAATCACAAACAATATAAATATAGAAGGACAGGACACATGTTTTTGCTTGTTTGTTTGTATTTTAGATGAGATCAAGTGGTAATAATGACGGAATTTCATCCTCCCCGGCATCATTACCTCTGACTCCTGGCTGTGAGGCAGTTGTGTTCAATGTCGCTGTTGCTGCAGAAAGAAAAAAATCAAACAAAAATACACAACATTTTCCTGTTTTGACTATGATGTTGGCATTTCAGATTGATTGTAGTGCTTCAAGTTTGTTCAGTTCAAACAAATGTTTTAGGCTGTTACAGGCTGTGAGAAAAGCAGATGTGGATCTAATTGAAAGGTGTATAATTACCTGTCCGTGGAGCTGTGCTAGTTTGTGTCTGGCCTATCACAGAAAAACAGAGATGATTGAAGTCTATTACAATTCCAGAATAGATTTTTTCATTTGCATGATCTTTCGCAGAGTGAAAGTGATTTTTAAACGGACAGTAAACAAGAAATGGATTTTTTTATTCTCTACACCATTTGCGTTTAACAAGCTAAGAAATTTGACCGCAACGATGGCAAGCAAAAAGTGAGGCTTTACCTTTGCATATTGGAACAAAATTCAGTGTCTGACATTGAGACCAGACCAATTCATCTAGCCCACGCCACCAACTGGGAAAACGTTTTCAAGTTAAAAATGAGGCTAAATGTACTCATAACTTATGATCGACTTTTCCTAAGATCACCACCAGGGGTGCTATGACCAAACAAATCTACTCGACAGTGCTACGTGCATGCCATTGGTGAGCTTGATGCCGTAATTGTTTTAGGCTGTTTTACTGGTTGTGAAAACAGTAGGTCTGGTTCTGATTCAAAGGTGTATAATTACCTGTCTGTGGTGCTGCGCTAGTTTGTGCCTGGCCTATCACAGAAAAAGAAAGATAATTGAAGTCTTTTAAAGTTCAAGAAAGGGTTTTGTCATTTGCATGATCTTTCCCACAGTGAAAGTGATATTAAAATGGATGGTAAACAAAAAATTGATTATTTATTCTCTACACCATTTGTTTTTAACATGCTAAGAAAGTCGACCGCAACGATGGCAAGCCAAAAGTGAGGTAGTACCTTTGCATATTGGAACAAAATGTAGTGTCTGACATTGAGACCGGACCAACTTATTTAGCCCACGCCACCAACTGGGCAAAAGTTATAAAGTTACAAATGAAGCTAAATGTAGTCAAAGCCTTTGAACGACTTTTCCTAAGATCACCACCAGGGGTGCTATGACCAAACAAATCTACTCGACAGTACTATGTGCATGCCATTGGTGAGCCTGACCCCGTAACTGAAGCATAAACGGTATATAATTGGAAAATTTTATTGTACTATTGATGGAAACTTGAAACAAGAATGAAACATTCTAATGATATATTGCCTCTTTAAAGATTATGTTTAGAACATGAAACACTGTTGTATTGCTAATGAGAAAATATACTACACAACACCACAGCTATACATCAGTTGTATAAATGTGTTTGACTCACCTTGGCAGATGACTCCGGCATCTTCTTGGTGACCACAGTTATGTGATCCCCATCCAAGTGATGAACAGTTTTTCAGTGTAGATTCATTCCCACGGCACTGGACATCATCCAACCATATTTGTCCAGAACCTTGTCCAAAATAAGCAGCACTCTTTGCCTCTACAACACTTCCACAGCCCAGTTCTCTACACACCACTGCCGCGTCTGTAGAATCCCACAGGTCGTCACACACCGTTCCCCAGATTCCATTGTGGAGAACCTCCACTCTTCCAGAACAGAGATTGGGTCCATTCACCAACCTGACAGCTATTAATCACAAACAATATAAATATAGAAGGACAGGACACATGTTTTTGCTTGTTTGTTTGTATTTTAGATGAGATTAAGTGGTAATAATGACGGAATTTCATCCTCCCCGGCATCATTACCTCTGACTCCTGGCTGTGAGGCAGTTGTGCTCAATGTCGCTGTTGCTGCAGAAAGAAAAAAATCAAACAAAAATACACAACATTTTCCTGTTTTGCCTATGATGTTGGCATTTCAGATTGATTGTAGTGCTTCAAGTTTGTTCAGTTCAAACAAATGTTTTAGGCTGTTACAGGCTGTGAGAAAAGCAGATGTGGATCTAATTGAAAGGTGTATAATTACCTGTCCGCGGAGCTGTGCTAGTTTGTGTCTGGCCTATCACAGAAAAACAGAGATGATTGAAGTCTATTACAATTCCAGAATAGATTTTTTCATTTGCATGATCTTTCGCAGAGTGAAAGTGATTTTTAAATGGACAGTAAACAAGAAATGGATTTTTTTATTCTCTACACCATTTGTGTTTAACAAGCTAAGAAATTTGACCGCAACGATGGCAAGCCAAAAGCGAGGCTTTACCTTTGCATATTGGAACAAAATTCAGTGTCTGACATTGAGACCAGACCAATTCATCTAGCCCACGCCATCAACTGGGAAAATGTTTTCAAGTTAAAAATGAGGCTAAATGTACTCATAACTTATGATCGACTTTTCCTAAGATCACCACCAGGGGTGCTATGACCAAACAAATCTACTCGACAGTGCTACGTGCATGCCATTGGTGAGCTTGATGCCGTAATTGTTTTAGGCTGTTTTACTGGTTGTGAAAACAGTAGGTCTGGTTCTGATTCAAAGGTGTATAATTACCTGTCTGTGGTGCTGCGCTAGTTTGTGCCTGGCCTATCACAGAAAAAGAAAGATAATTGAAGTCTTTTAAAGTTCAAGAAAGGGTTTTGTCATTTGCATGATCTTTCCCACAGTGAAAGTGATATTAAAATGGATGGTAAACAAAAAATGGATTTTTTATTCTCTACACCATTTGCCTTTAACTTGCTAAGAAAGTCGACCGCAACGATGGCAAGCCAAAAGTGAGGTAGTACCTTTGCATATTGGAACAAAATTTAGTGTCTGACATTGAGACCGGACCAACTTATTTAGCCCACGCCACCAACTGGGCAAAAGTTATAAAGTTACAAATGAAGCTAAATGTAGTCAAAGCCTTTGAACGACTTTTCCTAAGATCACCACCAGGGGTGCTATGACCAAACAAATCTACTCGACAGTACTATGTGCATGCCATTGGTGAGCCTGACCCCGTAACTGAGGCATAAACGGTATATAATTGGAAAATTTTATTGTACTATTGATGGAAACTTGAAACAAGAATGAAACATTCTAATGATATATTGCCTCTTTAAAGATTATGTTTAGAACATGAAACACTGTTGTATTGCTAATGAGAAAATATACTACACAACACCACAGCTATACATCAGTTGTATAAATGTGTTTGACTCACCTTGGCAGATGACTCCGGCATCTTCTTGGTGACCACAGTTATGTGATCCCCATCCAAGTGATGAACAGTTTTTCAGTGTAGATTCATTCCCACGGCACTGGACATCATCCAACCATATTTGTCCAGAACCTTGTCCAAAATAAGCAGCACTCTTTGCCTCTACAACACTTCCACAGCCCAGTTCTCTACACACCACTGCCGCGTCTGTAGAATCCCACAGGTCGTCACACACCGTTCCCCAGATTCCATTGTGGAGAACCTCCACTCTTCCAGAACAGAGATTGGGTCCATTCACCAACCTGACAGCTATTAATCACAAACAATATAAATATAGAAGGACAGGACACATGTTTTTGCTTGTTTGTTTGTATTTTAGATGAGATCAAGTGGTAATAATGACGGAATTTCATCCTCCCCGGCATCATTACCTCTGACTCCTGGCTGTGAGGCAGTTGTGTTCAATGTCGCTGTTGCTGCAGAAAGAAAAAAATCAAACAAAAATACACAACATTTTCCTGTTTTGCCTATGATGTTGGCATTTCAGATTCATTGTAGTGCTTCAAGTTTGTTCAGTTCAAACAAATGTTTTAGGCTGTTACAGGCTGTGAGAAAAGCAGATGTGGATCTAATTGAAAGGTGTATAATTACCTGTCCGTGGAGCTGTGCTAGTTTGTGTCTGGCCTATCACAGAAAAACAGAGATGATTGAAGTCTATTACAATTCCAGAATAGATTTTTTCATTTGCATGATCTTTCGCAGAGTGAAAGTGATTTTTAAACGGACAGTAAACAAGAAATGGATTTTTTTATTCTCTACACCATTTGTGTTTAACAAGCTAAGAAATTTGACCGCAACGATGGCAAGCCAAAAGTGATGCTTTACCTTTGCATATTGGAACAAAATTCAGTGTCTGACATTGAGACCAGACCAATTCATCTAGCCCACGCCACCAACTGGGGAAATGTTTTCAAGTTAAAAATGAGGCTAAATGTACTCATAACTTATGATCGACTTTTCCTAAGATCACCACCAGGGGTGCTATGACTAAACAAATCTACTCGACAGTGCTACGTGCATGCCATTGGTGAGCTTGATGCCGTAATTGTTTTAGGCTGTTTTACCGGTTGTGAGAACAGTAGGTCTGGTTCTGATTCAAAGGTGTATAATTACTTGTCTGTGGTGCTGCGCTAGTTTGTGCCTGGCCTATCACAGAAAAAGAGAGATAATTGAAGTCTCTTAAAGTTCAAGAAAGGGTTTCGTCATTTGCATGATCTTTCCCACAGTGAAAGTGATATTAAAATGGATGGTAAACAAAAAATTGATTATTTATTCTCTACACCATTTGTTTTTAACATGCTAAGAAAGTCGACCGCAACGATGGCAAGCCAAAAGTGAGGTAGTACCTTTGCATATTGGAACAAAATTTAGTGTCTGACATTGAGACCGGACCAACTTATTTAGCCCACGCCACCAACTGGGCAAAAGTTATAAAGTTACAAATTAAGCTAAATGTAGTCAAAGCCTTTGAACGACTTTTCCTAAGATCACCACCAGGGGTGCTATGACCAAACAAATCTACTTGACAGTACTATGTGCATGCCATTGGTGAGCCTGACCCCGTAACTGAGGCATAAACGGTATATAATTGGAAAATTTTATTGTACTATTGATGGAAACTTGAAACAAGAATGAAACATTCTAATGATATATTGCCTCTTTAAAGATTATGTTTAGAACATGAAACACTGTTGTATTGCTAATGAGAAAATATACTACACAACACCACAGCTATACATCAGTTGTATAAATGTGTTTGACTCACCTTGGCAGATGACTCCGGCATCTTCTTGGTGACCACAGTTATGTGATCCCCATCCAAGTGATGAACAGTTTTTCAGTGTAGATTCATTCCCACGGCACTGGACATCATCCAACCATATTTGTCCAGAACCTTGTCCAAAATAAGCAGCACTCTTTGCCTCTACAACACTTCCACAGCCCAGTTCTCTACACACCACTGCCGCGTCAGTAGAATCCCACAGGTCGTCACACACCGTTCCCCAGATTCCATTGTGGAGAACCTCCACTCTTCCAGAACAGAGATTGGGTCCATTCACCAACCTGACAGCTATTAATCACAAACAATATAAATATAGAAGGACAGGACACATGTTTTTGCTTGTTTGTTTGTATTTTAGATGAGATTAAGTGGTAATAATGACGGAATTTCATCCTCCCCGGCATCATTACCTCTGACTCCTGGCTGTGAGGCAGTTGTGCTCAATGTCGCTGTTGCTGCAGAAAGAAAAAAATCAAACAAAAATACACAACATTTTCCTGTTTTGCCTATGATGTTGGCATTTCAGATTGATTGTAGTGCTTCAAGTTTGTTCAGTTCAAACAAATGTTTTAGGCTGTTACAGGCTGTGAGAAAAGCAGATGTGGATCTAATTGAAAGGTGTATAATTACCTGTCCGTGGAGCTGTGCTAGTTTGTGTCTGGCCTATCACAGAAAAACAGAGATGATTGAAGTCTATTACAATTCCAGAATAGATTTTTTCATTTGCATGATCTTTCGCAGAGTGAAAGTGATTTTTAAACGGACAGTAAACAAGAAATGGATTTTTTTATTCTCTACACCATTTGCGTTTAACAAGCTAAGAAATTTGACCGCAACGATGGCAAGCCAAAAGCGAGGCTTTACCTTTGCATATTGGAACAAAATTCAGTGTCTGACATTGAGACCAGACCAATTCATCTAGCCCACGCCACCAACTGGGAAAATGTTTTCAAGTTAAAAATGAGGCTAAATGTACTCATAACTTATGATCGACTTTTCCTAAGATCACCACCAGGGGTGCTATGACCAAACAAATCTACTCGACAGTGCTACGTGCATGCCATTGGTGAGCTTGATGCCGTAATTGTTTTAGGCTGTTTTACTGGTTGTGAAAACAGTAGGTCTGGTTCTGATTCAAAGGTGTATAATTACCTGTCTGTGGTGCTGCGCTAGTTTGTGCCTGGCCTATCACAGAAAAAGAAAGATAATTGAAGTCTTTTAAAGTTCAAGAAAGGGTTTTGTCATTTGCATGATCTTTCCCACAGTGAAAGTGATATTAAAATGGATGGTAAACAAAAAATGGATTTTTTATTCTCTACACCATTTGCCTTTAACTTGCTAAGAAAGTCGACCGCAACGATGGCAAGCCAAAAGTGAGGTAGTACCTTTGCATATTGGAACAAAATTTAGTGTCTGACATTGAGACCGGACCAACTTATTTAGCCCACGCCACCAACTGGGCAAAAGTTATAAAGTTACAAATGAAGCTAAATGTAGTCAAAGCCTTTGAACGACTTTTCCTAAGATCACCACCAGGGGTGCTATGACCAAACAAATCTACTCGACAGTACTATGTGCATGCCATTGGTGAGCCTGACCCCGTAACTGAGGCATAAACGGTATATAATTGGAAAATTTTATTGTACTATTGATGGAACCTTGAAACAAGAATGAAACATTCTAATGATATATTGCCTCTTTAAAGATTATGTTTAGAACATGAAACACTGTTGTATTGCTAATGAGAAAATATACTACACAACACCACAGCTATACATCAGTTGTATAAATGTGTTTGACTCACCTTGGCAGATGACTCCGGCATCTTCTTGGTGACCACAGTTATGTGATCCCCATCCAAGTGATGAACAGTTTTTCAGTGTAGATTCATTCCCACGGCACTGGACATCATCCAACCATATTTGTCCAGAACCTTGTCCAAAATAAGCAGCACTCTTTGCCTCTACAACACTTCCACAGCCCAATTCTCTACACACCACTGCCGCGTCTGTAGAATCCCACAGGTCGTCACACACCGTTCCCCAGATTCCATTGTGGAGAACCTCCACTCTTCCAGAACAGAGATTGGGTCCATTCACCAACCTGACAGCTATTAATCACAAACAATATAAATATAGAAGGACAGGACACATGTTTTTGCTTGTTTGTTTGTATTTTAGATGAGATTAAGTGGTAATAATGACGGAATTTCATCCTCCCCGGCATCATTACCTCTGACTCCTGGCTGTGAGGCAGTTGTGTTCAATGTCGCTGTTGCTGCAGAAAGAAAAAAATCAAACAAAAATACACAACATTTTCCTGTTTTGCCTATGATGTTGGCATTTCAGATTGATTGTAGTGCTTCAAGTTTGTTCAGTTCAAACAAATGTTTTAGGCTGTTACAGGCTGTGAGAAAAGCAGATGTGGGTCTAATTGAAAGGTGTATAATTACCTGTCCGTGGAGCTGTGCTAGTTTGTGTCTGGCCTATCACAGAAAAACAGAGATGTTTGAAGTCTTTTACAATTCCAGAATAGATTTTTTCATTTGCATGATCTTTCGCAGAGTGAAAGTGATTTTTAAACGGACAGTAAACAAGAAATTGATTTTTTTATTCTCTACACCATTTGTGTTTAACAAGCTAAGAAATTTGACCGCGACGATGGCAAGCCAAAAGTGAGGCTTTACCTTTGCATATTGGAACAAAATTCAGTGTCTGACATTGAGACCAGACCAATTCATCTAGTCCACGCCACCAACTGGGAAAATGTTTTCAAGTTAAAAATGAGGCTAAATGTACTCATAACTTATGATCGACTTTTCCTAAGATCACCACCAGGGGTGCTATGACCAAACAAATCTACTCGACAGTGCTACGTGCATGCCATTGGTGAGCTTGATGCCGTAATTGTTTTAGGCTGTTTTACTGGTTGTGAGAACAGCAGGTCTGGTTCTGATTCAAAGGTGTATAATTACCTGTCTGTGGTGCTGCGCTAGTTTGTGCCTGGCCTATCACAGAAAAAGAGAGATAATTGAAGTCTCTTAAAGTTCAAGAAAGGGTTTCGTCATTTGCATGATCTTTCCCACAGTGAAAGTGATATTAAAATGGATGGTAAACAAAAAAATTATTTTTTATTCTCTACACCATTTGTTTTTAACATGCTAAGAAAGTCGACCGCAACGATGGCAAGCCAAAAGTGAGGTAGTACCTTTGCATATTGGAACAAAATTTAGTGTCTGACATTGAGACCGGACCAACATATTAAGCCCACGCCACCAACTGGGCAAAAGTTATAAAGTTACAAATGAAGCTAAATGTAGTCAAAGCCTTTGAACGACTTTTCCTAAGATCACCACCAGGGGTGCTATGACCAAACAAATCTACTCGACAGTACTATGTGCATGCCATTGGTGAGCCTGACCCCGTAACTGAGGCATAAACGGTATATAATTGGAAAATTTTATTGTACTATTGATGGAACCTTGAAACAAGAATGAAACATTCTAATGATATATTGCCTCTTTAAAGATTATGTTTAGAACATGAAACACTGTTGTATTGCTAATGAGAAAATATACTACACAACACCACAGCTATACATCAGTTGTATAAATGTGTTTGACTCACCTTGGCAGATGACTCCAGCATCTTCTTGATGACCACAGTTATGTGATCCCCATCCAAGTGATGAACAGTTTTTCAGTGTAGATTCATTCCCACGGCACTGGACATCATCCAACCATATTTGTCCAGAACCTTGTCCAAAATAAGCAGCACTCTTTGCCTCTACAACACTTCCACAGCCCAGTTCTCTACACACCACTGCCGCGTCTGTAGAATCCCACAGGTCGTCACACACCGTTCCCCAGATTCCATTGTGGAGAACCTCCACTCTTCCAGAACAGAGATTGGGTCCATTCACCAACCTGACAGCTATTAATCACAAACAATATAAATATAGAAGGACAGGACACATGTTTTTGCTTGTTTGTTTGTATTTTAGATGAGATTAAGTGGTAATAATGACGGAATTTCATCCTCCCCGGCATCATTACCTCTGACTCCTGGCTGTGAGGCAGTTGTGTTCAATGTCGCTGTTGCTGCAGAAAGAAAAAAATCAAACAAAAATACACAACATTTTCCTGTTTTGCCTATGATGTTGGCATTTCAGATTGATTGTAGTGCTTCAAGTTTGTTCAGTTCAAACAAATGTTTTAGGCTGTTACAGGCTGTGAGAAAAGCAGATGTGGATCTAATTGAAAGGTGTATAATTACCTGTCCGTGGAGCTGTGCTAGTTTGTGTCTGGCCTATCACAGAAAAACAGAGATGTTTGAAGTCTTTTACAATTCCAGAATAGATTTTTTCATTTGCATGATCTTTCGCAGAATGAAAGTGATTTTTAAACGGACAGTAAACAAGAAATGGATTTTTTTATTCTCTACACCATTTGCGTTTAACAAGCTAAGAAATTTGACCGCAACGATGGCAAGCCAAAAGTGAGGCTTTACCTTTGCATATTGGAACAAAATTCAGTGTCTGACATTGAGACCAGACCAATTCATCTAGCCCACGCCACCAACTGGGAAAATGTTTTCAAGTTAAAAATGAGGCTAAATGTACTCATAACTTATGATCGACTTTTCCTAAGATCACCACCAGGGGTGCTATGACCAAACAAATCTACTCGACAGTGCTACGTGCATGCCATTGGTGAGCTTGATGCCATAATTGTTTTAGGCTGTTTTACCGGTTGTGAGAACAGCAGGTCTGGTTCTGATTCAAAGGTGTATAATTACCTGTCTGTGGTGCTGCGCTAGTTTGTGCCTGGCCTATCATAGAAAAAGAAAGATAATTGAAGTCTTTTAAAGTTCAAGAAAGGGTTTTGTCATTTGCATGATCTTTCCCACAGTGAAAGTGATATTAAAATGGATGGTAAACAAAAAATGGATTTTTTATTCTCTACACCATTTGTTTTTAACATGCTAAGAAAGTCGACCGCAACGATGGCAAGCCAAAAGTGAGGTAGTACCTTTGCATATTGGAACAAAATTTAGTGTCTGACATTGAGACCGGACCAATTTATTTAGCCCACGCCACCAACTGGGCAAAAGTTATAAAGTTACAAATGAAGCTAAATCCCGGACAGCACACGTACGTCTGGCCGACGTCGGCCCAGTATGGAAACGTCGGCCTCACTACCTGAAACATCTAAAAAACTTCGGCCAGGCGTAGGCTGATATAATTCGGTCAGTGCTCTGTTTCTCAGCTCATCAATCGTCGGCCCTGAGTCTGTTCACGACCGCAGGCCGATGCCGCGCTTTTCTGTTTGCGCGAGCCCAGTTATTCGTCTCTTAGCAACCCACAGAGAGAAGAGACTCATCCCGGCGACATCTGGGGCTTTCAGGTAAGATTTCACTTCAGCTAAACTAGAAAAAAATACTACATTGTTAATTCTGTTACACTTAAAATGTCCTAGTAAGGCACTCGGTGTGCTACAGCACAGGTGAAGAGACTGTGGCTCATTTCCAACTAACTTGTTTAGCTAACGGTCACGCTAGCGATTTTAAAAATTAATGTTACCACCTTAATGCGTTTCCAGCTATTTCTCTGAGGTGAAATGTAAAAGCGCATTATTAAAGATAAGTCCTAATTGCTTTTTCGCCGTGTTTTTCACTCTGTTACGTTACAGGCCGTCAGAAAGAATCCGTCTCTATACAGTGAGCTATTGTTGCCATTGCTTTTTGAACTCCAAATTGAGTTTTAAATTCATTATTGAAGGAGACTGTAAATTTATTCATGTAATGTTTGAATTATAGATGTTTGTTTGTGTGAATGCTGTCAAAGACTGTCTTAAAGAGACTTTGATGCTGTGTGTGCGTTGAGCTCCGCACGAGCGGGGAGTTTAGTTGCCATGGAAACGGGGCGTCAACACACTACTGGCGTGGCAAGCATTAACGTTCATCTCGTCTCTCGCTGCGGTTTTCAGGTAAGTTTAGTCCCTAAAATCACACAAATATTAAAAAAACGTTCCTGACACGTTTCTAACTTGTTATTGACATGTTTCAATTAAATATTTATTTTATAGAAATGGTTTAGTGTCGTCGAAAAAGTCCGTTAGCATATTAGCAGTTTCCAAGTAGGCTAACTCCATAGATTGATCTCTTGTTTTTGAAACTCTGGGCTTTTAATCAAATATTCGTGTGTGTGTATATGGGTAGTTGACAAATAAAAATTGGACTGTGTCCTACGTGTGACAAAGCAAAAATGTAGATAAAAAAACAACAAATAACTTGAGAAAAATGTATCTTCGGTCGTTTCTCAATACCAAGTATGCAAAGTTCGGGCTTCGCGAACTCCTGAGGACGGGAGGACACAAGTCCGGTAATTCTGCAAATGGAGCAGCAGCGTACTTTATAACGTCAGTCAACTCGCCTAAGTTATCTACACTGTATTACAATACGACGAAATACGATATCAAACCTTTTTTTGTTTTCATGTAAACATATTAATAGCCGCAAAAATGTAGTTCAGGGAACGTACATGCATTACAGTGAAACAAAATATTATATCAAACAGCGTTGCCTCTTTTCTGTTTCATTTAAAATATTCATTGCCTCAAAAATGTGGTTCATGCAATGCGTACACGCATTACAATAAAACGAAATGATATCAAACACCACTGCCTTTTCATTTTCTTCAAAATATAAAACACAACCCTCTTTTCTTTTTCATTTTAAAAATATAAAACATTAATATGTTGTTTTGGTAATATGTGCACATATACTATGATTCACTTTATCTATAATAAAATGAAATATGACAAGCACAACTCTGCCTTTTTTGTTAAATGTCAGTTTTAATGAACAATAATAGCCATTATAAAAGTAAAGTATAAGAGACTTATGTAGGAAATAAAGACAAAAGCAAACAAATCAGTCACGTTAAAGTAAGCGCTGTATTACGATTAATAAATAAATCATTTATGAAAAATAACTTTGTGCTCAACCAAAACGACATGACCTGGAATAAATAATAGATTCATGAGACCAAAGATTGCCTGTTAGATTTACCCAAAACGAATTTTACCTCATGTTTAACCACTACAGAGACATCAGAGATGTCAGAAGGACTAGCCGAGGTTATGCTCCTCTCTTCGGGATACATGAGCATTGAACGCCCGGTGATCGTCTGGAACTCACGTCTCTGAAATCGGCAAAACTAATTTTCAAATAGGCGCTATCTTTATAAATAAACCGCAGATTTGAGTTTTAAACAACTACATTCTCGCCTGAAATACTCTTAGAACGGCATTTTATGACACAATAACAGTAATATTTTGAAATTTTGCGGTTTTCCCCTCTGCCATTAACGCTCGCTGATTGGTGCGAAATGCATTCTGGGATACCTGGCTGCCTCAAGTTCGCACAGATCACCTCTGAATGCATCCTTGATAAAAGGGGCGGAGCAAGGACACATCCGGGGATTTTAACTGTACTTGGCTAGATGTAAACTTTGAATTGGAACAGTACTTGGGCGACGACTGATGACGTTTCACAAGTCCACAAGAACACAAGTACAGACAAGAACGCATATTGAGAAATGGCCTTCATTCTTAGAGTTACAAATAGCATGAGAGAGGTTTATCTTCAATGTTAGTTTATTTTTTTTATTTTTTTTGCTGTCACACCATAGTACACATTGATACGTCAACTACCCATATGAGAGACTTTGATAGCTCTGTAAGGTTTTGCTGGTGATTTGTCAATATGTGATTGGAAAAGGCTAATTTACTGAATCGATAACGTCATTTACATGGAGAGTGTAATCGACTGAAAACAAGTTTTGATATTTCATGGTAAACAAATACGTATTAATAAAATTTGTTCTGTGATTTCAGGAGGACAGAAAGAAACTCTTAAGAACAGAAGGGAAGCTCCAAGATTTCAACATTTCTGAAGGGAGCTACTGACTTACAGGTGAACTGAAGAAGATGAAATATAGATCATGAAATACATTTATATGCATTTTTCAGAATATATTTAGCCAATTTTAAGAAGGCCTTGACATCAAAACGTAAGTGACACTCAACCTAAAACTAAAAACATAGATTCTGTTATATTAAGATTATATTATTAGTAGTAGTAGAATTTGTTGTATATTTTGTATGTGTGTGTGTGTGTATATATTATATATATATATATATATATATATATATATATATATATAATTTATTTATATATTTTAGGGATGGGTCACAATTTTCGATTAGTCGATTTATTTATAGAATATCGATTAGGTTGTGCGATTATATTTGTCTAAAAATTCCCCATGTTTCCGGTGCTGATGCGGTGGAGCAGAGGTAAGCGTTGCCAATAACGCACCTAAAAGCTGTCAAAGACAACAGAAGAACACACTCTCTCAGGCATACACTGTAGACTTGCAACTAAGAACAATGTCAAATAAGAGTTCTGTGCGGACCACAAATATCCCCGACTGGGTTAGAGGTGTGCTGAATCCGTACTGGGAAAGGCACAGAAAACAAATAACGTGTTCTACGGAGCCACTAAAAGGACATATGGTTAGCCGCATGCTAGCGATAGCCTGTTATATTACAGTACATGCAGTTTCACTTACCAGCAACAGAGCAGGATGATGGCGAATGATTTGCAGATCCTCCTGAGCACCACTGACAAACATCTAATCTTGTAAAATGTGTTGTGTACTGCCGCTCCATAGTATAAACATGTGATCGCAAATCTCCAAAGTGAAAGTAAAACGGCCGCGCGCACACGCATTCAAAAGCATTTTCAATGCCCCGCATATTAATAACGGCTTACTGATGCCCGCAGTTAATATACAGTATAATTACTCAACGATATAATTGCGAGAGAAAGTATTGGAATATATTTTTTGAGCAGTTTAATACCTTATGATCAGTTGATTTAAGCTAATGGATGGACTGCTATGTTAATAAGTGCTGTCATTCTGTTACATTTATTATATTAATATGTTTCAGCATGCTACAATCATTATATGGCTTGAGTTAAGATAGCCTATCTTTACATACATTAAACAGTTTGTTATCATACAGATTAAAAGCGTGAATGGTCTCTCTCTCTGTTTATGGGTGTGTAACACTAGCCTAATAACGTGACGTGTGTGCATGCATACAGGGAAGGGGTGCTATTTTCGAATAATCAAATAATTCCCAGCGATTTTCGAATATTACTTTTGCTTGAAATGCCCATCCCTAATATATTTGTTATTATAATTGTTATATATTATTCTTTCTTTTATTTGCATTTTACTTCTGTTATAGCTTGTTTCCTTTTAATAAACCTGGAACTGCAAACTAAATATTGTTGGCTCTGTGACAGATTGCTTGTTTTGTTCCTAGATTCTTCAGTGGTGATGGCCGGCTGCACCCAGCAGAGTTGGAGTGAACCGACTGTCAGACAGTGGCGTACCGTGGGGTTTCAGTCAGTGCCTTCAGTAAGCAACTGTAAACTACATGCACACATCTTACACATCTCTGTTACAGCTAACACAGCCATATGCATAATGCACGTATTATGCCGCACACAGGCTCTCAACAACAATGACGGCTGATCAGCAATTTCAACAGTAGGCTAGATTAGGGTGGGTTAAATGCAGAGTAAATTTCCCTACATCATGGTCAGTAAAAGTAATCCGCCAATACACAGGTCACTGTGCACATTCACGTCACTCTAAAATGACAATGCGCCCAAAGCGGCAAAACTGTACAAATGCTGGACATCCACACACCACACCACAGTATTATCAATGCACCATGTACACCTTAGAGGTCTTCTCGGGTCCTAAAATCCGTAATCGAATCGACCCGAATCACTTCTTACCCGAACCCGACGTGCATAAATAATTTTTTATAAAAGAGAAACCCGACCCGAGAGAGACCCGATGAAATTAGACCCTGAGTCCGACCCGACCGCATTTACATATTTATACCTAGGGCCCTATGATTTCCGCGATGCAGAAAACGTGGACGGAATCGTGGAATCTAGTCAAAAAAACAGAATTTACAGTTTAACGCGGAATGTCACTCCGGGTCTGGCGGTAGCACTTTTAGCTTAGCTTAGCATAGTTCATTGAATCGGATTCGAAAAGAGTTTCAATATTTTTCCTATTTAAAGCTTGACTCTTCTGTAGTTACATCGTGTACTAAGACCGACGGAAAATGAAAAGTTGCGATTTTCTAGGCTGATATGGCTAGGAACTATACTCTCATTCCGGCGTAATAATCAAAGAACTTTGCTGCCGTACCATGTGTGCAGCAGGTGCAGTGATATGACGCAGCGCCTGAAAGTAGTCCCCAGCTCAGTAGCCTATGATATAGCTGGGGACTACTTTCAGGCACTGCGTCATATCACTGCACCTGCTGCACAGATGGTACGGCAGCAAAGTTCCTTGATTATTATTGGCAGGTTTGAGTGCAGGAAAATATGTTTATTCTGCATTCAGCAAAATTAATTTTGTGATGAGCGATGGACCTTTTTGGGAAACCAAATACTACATCGCCGATCTGGAATCATTTCTTTTCATGTCACCCATCCGCGTTTGTACAAGTGTCTTCAAGTTCACGTGATCGCAAACGCCCGGCTGGTCAGGTTTGGTAACGCTTTCTGCAAACTGGCCAAATACGAGCGAGACAGCGGTAAATGGAAGATGCCAACAAGAAATGTGGCAACATACATTCCTATTCCACAGAGAGCATGTGCAGACGAGGAGTTAACGCGCCCGCTTGCTTGGTGGAGGAACAGTGAACCGTGTCTAAACCGGACGCCGCGTCGCAACACAACAGCTTTACATTAGTCTGTCTACACGGGACATTTGAACTTTGTGTCAGTATGTCATAAATAGGACGAGGCAGTTTACAGACTTCTTTTAGACATCTTCTTGAACAGCTTCGAGCTATGAATGAACATGACGAAACTGCACCGGCAGCATTTCGTTTTCTTTACAGCACATTAACAAAACACATGTTTTGCTTATTATGTTTATTCTTCATCATTGTTATTATAAAAATATGCAGTTAATAAGTTATCAGTCTAAAACTGGGCTCGTCATGGGGCGCGCGGTCCGTTTAATTTAATTTTAGCCTACTCCAAAAATATGAACTTACCTAAAAATACTTTTATCTTTAACGTGTTTGTTCATGTCCAACACAAACTACTTTTGATTTTCACCTTGACTGATTTTTAGACTGATAACTTCCACGCCGATGCGGCAAACCTGTCACAGTAGGATGTGCGGTCCTAATAGCGATGTATGACTGCTGTATCTGAATACGAACTAGCTGTTTTAAATATTTGTATATTTAACATGTTAGTTTTTCAGTATGTTTGAAGGTATATTATTTCTGTTATTGGTACTTCCAGGCTCTCTCTCTCTCTCTCTCACGCACGCGCGGTTTAAAATCACCAAATAGTTATGAAATAGCTTATGACAAGTACAGAGAGTCTCTCTCTTGCCCCCACCCACCCATGCACGATAATATCGTGTATCGGCGATCTCACAGGCTGGCGATATGACGATATGAAAAATGACCATATCGCCCAACACTAATACAAATAGATGTATTTGGCACACAAAATGAGATGACAGACAGAGACTCTCTCTCACCATTTAAGTAGCTACATGAAAATGTAACTGAATAACACATCTTGCACATTCTGCCTAACATCTCCTTTTGTAACTCATAAGGATAAGAAACAAAATAAAGGTAAAAGTGAAAAGACGCTTTGGATAAACTATTTTATTCACAACATAATGTCTTAAAATATCTTATAGGCACTGTTCCCTCTAAGCAGCTTCTATTTTGAATAAACACTGTTCTTTTCAACTTTTTATTTCTCAAAGAATCCTGAAAAATATCACAGGTCCCAAAAAATATTAACCAGCACAACTTTTTCCAACATTGATTATAAATCAGCATACAGTATTAGAATGATTTCTGAAGGATCATGTGACACTGAAAATTCAGCTTTGATTCGCAGGAATAAATTATATTTTAAAGTATATTAAAATAGAAAACTTTTATTTTAAATTGCAATAATATTTCACAGCATTATTTTGTGAAATAATATTCAGTATTTTTTATCAAATAGATACAACCTTGATGAGCCTAAGAAACTTCTTTAAAAAATGTACTGATCCCAAATTTTTAAACAGTAGTGTATTGTACTGAAAAAATGTTTTCTCAAATAACCTAAAATGTACATAATTTATTTACATCAAGGGTCAAATCAAATCTAAATAGCACATTAAAGTTAAAAGTTACACAGTTTTTTGTGTGCGCGCTGTACAGGTCTGGCATAAAGAATGGTTTTTCTCAGGTGGCCAAAATGTCCGCCCACTAGAGAGAAGTTTTGCTCAGCAAGAAAAAAAAATAGAGGGAACATTGCTTATAGGGTTATGATAACCAAGACAGTCCTGAGCTAGATCAAACTTTGATCTCTGTAAACCAAACTATCACTTTAATGAAATTTTTTTTTCCCACTAATAAAAATATTTTATCATTAGCTAGCTCCACACTGGAGAGCTGCTTTATAACAGAAAATCAATTTGTAATTCTAACTGAAAGCGACACTGACTCTGTTTTTTTATGTTTAATACCGTAAAGCTGCTTGAATTATATGGGATGATATTAGACTCAAAATGATTTATAGATGCACGCACAATTATCCATGGACTGCATAAATTTTATGCGTGTATCTTACTAACCACAAAAAAATGCCTTTCAATTTGAGTCTGTGGAATTCAGGATTAAATGATTGTGCAGCGATTTATACAAATACAGACATGTTTGTGAATAAAAATGTTATGTTCTGCATAGGGCTGTGACGATAACCGCATCACCGCTGTAATGAGATGCCGACCGCGGTGTTAAGGTCATCACCGTCATCACCGCACTTTCTTTGCAAGGTATTTGTAGGAGGAAGCTTGAGGTCTGCATTCCGCGGTACTCGACCAGATTTCTTGCTACGCGGGATTAAATTCCCGAATAAAACACGGTGGTTGGTAACTCTGGTGTAATTAGAACGGAAGTGGGCGGTCTAACAATATCCCATTCCCGACGTCCTTTCAGAACAGCATATCTGCACTTTACCTACACTTATCGCTCACGAGCTGCACGCACGGACCAGTGCTTTCTGTGTCATGTATTTTACTGCAGGGTCTGTTCACGCAGCATGTGCATAACGGCCCTCAGACAGAACAGGCAGGTTGTCGATGAGTGACAGAGCAGAATAAGGATGGCAAAGCAAAGTGTGGATGCGCTGTCCTTGAAGTACGTTCATCTTGGACTGGAAAATGGTCAGTTTATTGCTAAGAAACCCAAGTCTGACTCGGGACATTCTTCTCAGGGATGTTAAATTGTTCAGTTAAAAAGTGATTTCATTTCGCAATGTCTACAAGCATGGGCGGCGCTAGGGAGGGGCTAGCAGGTGCTCCAGCGCCCCCAAGAAAAACCAAAGCACCCCCATAGCACCCCCCATAAAAAAAAAACATTTGACTCATTATACATGCATAAATACTGCATTGCAATACAACGTGATTTGCAGTCGCAAGTAATGTCAGCATTTTATTTTAAAAATGGATCGGTTCCTTGTGCCAAGTAGGCCTGCCCCCGACTAAAGATTTTTCTAGTCAACTAGTCGCACGTTTGTATTAAATTGATTAGTATAATAACCTACTAAACCATCCGTTAATAGCCTATAGGCATTTAGGAGTATTATTCCACGCTCAAACGCACGCATAAAGCTTGCCGCAAAGCACCGGCAAAGTAATGATTATGAATGCATCGGGGAAAAAAGAAGACATTTTAATTATTATTATTTATTAGTGCTTTCTCAGACTCGCCATCTCCACAGTGGACGTGCCTTTAATAGAGAAATGCACCTATACGGACTACATAATCAGAGAGGATTTGTTTTTTTTGTTTTTAAATTGGTTTTCAAGCTTTCTGCAGATTTATTTCTTATGTCTGTGAGCTGGTTCATTGTTGTGACGCGCTCCATTCACGGAGACTGCATGAGATGACAGAAAGCACATCCAAAAATTACGGGAGTATAAGCTCCTTCTGCAGAAAAAATAAATAAAAAAATGATTGTGTGCGCGCCCCCATGTCATACACTAAGAGCGATTAATACTCCCACATTCCTCATAAACATTTGAAATGCGCCTATATAGCGATTTTATTATTCATATAAAAAATAATAATAATAACAACAACCTGTTTTGGTCATATTTAGCCTACTATTAATTGCCTAGCTCCCCCTGTCATTGATCTAGCACCTCCTCAGCACCTGCGTTCAACATTCTCTGGCGCCGCCCCTGTCTACAAGCCAACGGTTTTGTTCATATTTTGCTTATAAATTTAAATGACAGATTTCGTTTTTTTTGTCTCTGCGACACTTTTCCTCCTGTGTTGACAGCAAAATGTTAAACGAATTTTGTATTTTGACAAGACGAATAAAAATAACAAATAGGCTACAATAGGTCAACATTATTTTTTTCTTTGCAACACTTTTTTCTATTGTGTTGACAGCAAAATGTAAAACTAATTTGATTCTGGACAAGACGAATAAAATAAGTAGCCTACAATAAAATAATTTTAGTGCAGAAATTTTTATTTGTTATCTCTCTCTCTTTCAGTAGTGGAAATTTAAATGTGAGATTCTGGAAACGAGATATATATTTAGCGGGAACGGTCGGGTTAGGAAGAAAATGATTCTAAGTGGACAGCGGGTGACCAAAGAGTGAATATATAGCAGGAGAGGGTGGGTGCGAATGCAGAATATAAGCTTGCGGGAGTGGGACTAAAAAAATAGTTTCACTTAAGCGGCCCAGTAGTTGTACAACAGCCGAACACTTGTACAGACAGGCTAGTCTGATGTTCACTACTTTCACTTTATGTTGCACTTTGAAAAACCCAAATCAGAAAAAAAGCCTCTTTTATGTTGCACTTTAGAAAGGTTGTTATTATAAATGTAGCCTAATTAATAGTTAAATAATATTAATGACATCCTAATTTGCTGTTACAAACGATGCGTTTCAACAAGTTGCGTTTGGAAGAGTGCGTTTATATCCACGGACTGTTACCCGAAAAACAATGTCTAAAGAAATAGGAATCGAAGTTTAGCACAACTCACCAGGGCTGCGTTTCCCAAAAGCATCGTAAGCTCAAGTTGATCGTAAAAACGATCGCACAAATCATCTTAGATTTGCGGAGCGTATCCCAAAACCATCGTAGTTTAAGTAGTACTTGAAAATATTCGTAGATCTACGAGTGCTCTGGAGTAATCGTAAATCCCTAAATGCATCGTAAGAAGACAGAATTATGAGGTCACCTGCAGGACAATCGGCAGATTACACCTTTAACTTTATTCAAGTGCAATGTGATTATAATTTAAGCTTTTGATTTTACTTTATTGTACACTTTATCACTAGTTTTTTTATTTTTATTTTTTATTTTTATGAATTTATAAATGAAATAATTAAAAATGGCAGAAAACAAAAAATAGAAATACACATTTAAATTAAATGACTGAAAAAAAGAATAAAATAAATAATGTAGGAAATACGCTAAAAAGACTTGGAAAAATAGGGATAATCTAAAAAAAAAAAAATCAGTCAATGACGAAAACCAGCCATGTATTGGACCCGGAAATAACGTCTCTACAGATATTATATTATATAGAATAATATTAATCTACAAATATAATATTAATGTACTATATATAATATATTATATAATATTATTAGGCTATAGTAGATTAATATTATACTTATCACTTATATAGTTATTATACTTACTTATATTATATTACTGTATACTCTAGTAATCTCTATTCTAATTCTATTTTATCTATCTGTCTTCTTTTTATAAAAAAATAAAAAAAAACACACACACACACACTTGACCCTCTATCAATTGCATATTTATTCTCTAACTGCTACCTTTTCTTGAAAAACTAACACTAGCTTTCTTTTTTCTATTCTATCCACTTGTTTCTTATTAAAATAAAATAAAACCTTGCTACGTGCACTGCGTTAGGCTAACCGAGACTTGTCATTGCACTTGCTTCTATTGTCCTCATTTGTCGGATAAAAGCGTTGTAAATGTAAATTAAATTATATTATATTATATTATTTATATTATATTATCTGAGCTGTCTGGAACGCAGCATTAGGTTCAATAAACGAGCGTGTACATACGAGCCATTCTATAAATTGACATTTCAGCACTTGATCAAAGGATAGCGACTCCTAAGTAGCACTTAAAGCAGTGCATTTTGGGAAATGCACGTGAAACAATAACAAACTTTGTAAAATGACTCGTAGAAAACGCTCTTAAGCGCTAAGATCAATCGTTATCAGGAAACCTGGCCCAGAACTAAGCATGGGGCATGTTGAGCTCGGCTTGTAGTTTCTGCAGCTTGCTCAGGTTGTTATTCTTTTAATAATGTATTGTACAAAGAATGGGTTACAAACGATGATAAAGACTATTCCATAATTCCTATTAAACTCAAAGGATATCGAAAAAAAAACAGTTATAGAAATAAATATTATTTTGTTATTATTATTTATTGCAAAAAGGAATCCGTGCATTTGCGGATCAGGTGACGCGTGCATTTCTCGATGTCTTGTTTGAGTCAATCTTGTTCGGTTCATTTGGATTTTGAGACTTCATTTTCGCAGCTTACAACATTGCATATAAAGTAAAACACTTCAAAAGTTTTTTTTTATTTTGGTGATTAGAGCTTACAGCTCATGAAAGTCAAAAATCAGTATCTCAAAATATTAGAATATTTCCATAGATCAATCAAAAAAGGATTTGCAAAACAGAAAAGTTCAAGTTCTTTAAAGTATGTTCATTTATGCACTCAATACTTGGTCGGGGCTCCTTTAGCACAAACTCCAGCATCAGTGAGGTGTGGCATGGAAGCGATCAGCCTGTGGCACTGCTGAGGCACTATTGAGCCTTCAGCTCGTCTGGATTGTTGCATCGACTGTTTCTCATCTTTCTCTTGAAAATATCGCATTGATTCCATATGGGCTTCAGGTCAGGCATGTTGGCTGGCCAATCAAGCACAGTAACGTCATGGTCAGCAAAGCACTTGGAAGTGTTTTTGGCACTGTGGGCAGGTGATTAAAAGTCCTGCTGGAAAAGGAAATCAGCATCTCCATAAAGCTTGTCAGCAGATGAAAGCATAAAGTGCTCTAAAATCTCCTGGTAGACGGCTGCAGTGATTTGGACTTGATAAAACACAATGGACCAACACCAGCAGACGTCACGGCACCCCATATCATCAATGACTTTGTAAACTTCACACTGGACTTCAAGCTGTTTGGATTCTATGCCTCACCAGTCTTCCTCCAGACTCCAGACCTTGATTTCCAAATGAAAAGCAAAATTTACTTTTATCTGAAAAGAGGACTTTGGACCACTGAGCAGCAGTCCAGTTCTTTTTCTCCACAGCCCAGGTAGGATGCTTCTGACGTTGTCTCTGGTTCAGAAGTGGCTTGGTAGCCCTTTTCCTGAAGACGTCTGAGCGTGGTGACTCTTGATGCACTGACTCCAGCTTCAGTCCACTCCTTGTGAAGCTCTCCCAAGCGTTTGAATCGGCTTTGCTTGACAGTATTCTCAAGCTTACGGTCATCCCTGTTGCTTGTGCACATTTTCCTACCCATTTTTTGTGACCCTCTGTGACTAACCCTCTTTGTGGAGGGTGTCAATGATCGTCTTCTGGACCATTGCCAAGTCAGCAATGTTCCCCATTATTGTGGTTTCAAAGAACAAAAGATACCCAGAATTTATAGTGTATGGATGGTCATTTATTGAAATTCAAATGTAAATATTCTGATATTTTGAGATACTGATTTTTGACTTTCATGAGCTGTATGCTCTAATCATCAAAATAAAAAAAACTTTTGAAGTGTTTTACTTTACATATAATGAATCTAAAATATATGAAAGTTTCACTTTTTGAAATAAGTTACTATTACTATATAGTAAGTAACTTTTTCACCATATTCTAATTTTCTGAGATACACCTGTATATTAACATATTCATCCACGCTGCTCAAGTTTGGATGCATTTTCTCGATTTTCTCTGAAGCGCTGTGTGTCTTCTCTTGAATTGCATCCAGGAGGGCTGAGCTACAGTCTTGCTTTACAGCGCCACATGGTCAAACCGCAGTATTGCAGGCTCTTATATTAGGTCATATGAGATCAAACAACTACTCGACAACAAAAATATTTGTCGACAATTTGGAGATCACGTGACCCTTCGACTTCGATGCACGCGTAGTCTTTCGCTCTGCTGACTTAGTCAAATATTTTATAATCCTGTCAGTAAATTTCGAACCACTTTGCATCGGATCCATCTTGAGTACTTCAACAGTCAAAGGCGATCGGAAAAGAGAGATTGGGCAATCGCCAATAAAGAAAACATTCAAAGATTTCACCATCTCCAGAGAGGATATCGACGATGCTGTCGCTAAAGGTTTCAAGCTAGCATTTAAAGAGCAGCAAAGCACTTCTGATTCGGCTATGGCCTCGACAGTAAGAGATGCGGTGAATTCTGTGCTGATTCCAGCATTGCGTTAACTGCGCACGGACATACAAGTGGACATACAGGCGACCAACAATTCTGTTAAAACGAAGCAGACACGTGACCGGGTTGATTCCGTTCAAGCAGCTGCACGTGAGGATAGGAGGACAGTCACGGACTTAAGAAATCAGCTGGAGCGACTCACCGAGAAGATGACGGATATGGAGGATAGGAGCAGAAGGAATAACGTACGACTGGTGGGGTTACCAGAGGGGGCGGAGGGTTCCAATGTGGCTGGTTTCCTCAGAGTTAATCTTTCCAAGTGGATCCCTTCCCTGAAAGGTCGTAACATTGAGATTGACCGGGCGCATCGCGTGTATGACGGAAGGAAAAACTCAGATCGGCCGCGTACTCTCATCTTCCGTGTGCTAAGATGGCATGACAGATCGGAGATTCTGAGAGGTGCTCGGCAGGCTTAACCGGTGAAATGCATGCAGGACAATGCCACGCTACTTTTTTTTTTCCTGACTTTAGTCCAGCCACAGCCGCCAAGAGAAAAAGCTTGGTTCCGGTTTTGAGGACGATGACGGCGCTTGGTCTCCAGCCCTTCCTCGCTTATCTGGTGGTAATTAAGCTATGGCAGGGGGTGAGCAGAGAAGTTTCGATTCTCTTCGGAAGGTGGAGGATTTTGTCAGCTCCCTATCACAGAAGAGGGCATTTGCTATGGCTCCACAATGCAGCGGGAAGGCGGCAGCCGCCTTCTCTTCGGCCCGCGGGAGGGGCTTGATGGCCGGGATAGAGGAGATGCCACTGCCCGAAGAAGATGGTGGCAGGAGGGATATGGATGCTTGCTAGATCTCTTTTTTTTTTCTTTCTTTCTTCTTTCCTCTCTCCTCCTGGGATATTGCTCATATTTATTCGATTCAATTGTCTCTTTGATGGTAAGACTACCCCCCGCTTTTTTTCTTTTTTTCTTCTTTTTTTTGTTTTCTCCTTCTTTCTGGAGGGGACTAATGGAGAGTAGGTTTAATTACAATAATTTTTTGGTTATGTGAGCCTTTTGGGAGGCTCGTTTTGCGCTGACGTGGATCGGTCACGGATCATCACAAATTATTGTTGCTCAATCAGACCTATGTTCTCAGTAATGTGCGGCCTGAGCGGTTTATTGTTTATAGTTGTCTTTGTTTCAGTCTCTGTGTTATTTAAATTTTTTACAACAGCCATTCATACTTTATCTTATTTTTGGGAGGATTTTTCATCTAGGTGGTTTGATATCTAGAATGCACACCAGCGATTACATCTCATTTACACTTTTGCTTTTCTTCATTTACTGAATACAATTTTGGGTTTATGAATATTCAATGCATGCTCTAAATATTTTGTCACTGAATGTGAATGGTTTGGATTCTGCCGTTGAACGAGCCCGTGTGTTGGAACATTTGCACCGTGGATCTATTTTCTGTGCCCTGATAGAAGAGACATACTTAATATGCGGGACTGGATTGCGCCATCTTCTGGTCGGCTATCTGTTTGTAACACTGCATTGGCAGTGTTTTTTCTTTAACATACATTATTATATAAAGGAATGACTTGTTTAGTTTTTTCTTTTTCCCTCCCTCTCTCTCTTCCTTTGGACTGGACTTTTAAGGTGTTGAGTATGTGTCTGTTGTTTTGTTTTGTTTGTTTGTTTTGAGTGGATGTTATGTTGTGATGTTGTGTGTTAAAAGAAAAAAAAAAATGTTGATCACAAAAAAAAAAAAAAAATTGTCGACAATTTATTGGACATTACACAAATGAAAATGATACCTAAAATAATCAATAAACATTATTCACATAATTTTATTTTTTTATAGAGCCAGCAGAGAAGGCCCTGCTTCTCCTGACGGCCCACCGCTGCTTTCAGACAACATCACCAAGATGCTATAAACCGCAGGACTAGTAACGAAAATCTCGCACATACACAACTGTTTCATAAGTTTGGGTTCGTATGATTTTTAAAAAATATATATTTTTGAAAGTCTTTTATGGCAACCACAGTTTAATGTATGAAATGAATACAATTTACTACAATTTAAAATAACTGTTTTCTATTTGAATACATTTAGAGAAGTAATTTATTCCTGTGATGGTAAAGCTGAAATTTCAGCATCATTACTCCAGTCTTCAGTGTCACATGATCCTTCAGAAATCATTCTAATATTCTGATTTGCTTCTGAAGAAATATTTCTGATTATTATCAGTGTTGAAAACAGCTGTGCTGCTTCATTTTTTCAGGATTCTTTGAATAAAGTTTTAAAACAGTACAGTGTTTATTTGAAACAGAAATGTTTGCTCTAGCTTTTGATAATTGATAAGACATTGATAATAATCAGAAATGTTTCTTTAGCAGCAAATCAGCGTATCAGTTTGATTTCTGAAGGACCATGTGACACTGAAGACTGGAATAATAAAAATTAGCTTAGATCACAAAAATAAATTACATTTCACCATATATTCACAAAACAAACTGTTGTGTTAAATTGTAATAATATTTCACAATATTACTGTTTTTACTTCATTTTGATCAAATAAATGCAGCATTGGTGAGCAGAAGAGACTTTCAAAGACATATAAAAATCTTACTGACCCCAAACATTTAAGAGTAGTGTAAATTACAAATATGATCTTCCACCCACTTAAATGGTACTGTGGCATGTTTAGTCCATTTAAAATACATGTTTTAGCCAAGTATTCACACAACACATCTGATAACCTTGCACTCCAGTTATATGTGATGAAATAAATAATATTTTGTCTGAATAATATGAACAGCAGCTATGCTAAACTTTCTTCTTTTGATTTCCTGTTTCTATCTCAGGATGCCCATCCCAAAGTTACTAGAGATGAAGCCAGCTCCAGACTGCACCCAAACTCACTTGTGAAGACTTCAGATGACGCCAACGCTCACAAAGACTACAGATGACGGCAACACTCACAAAGACTACAGATGACGCCAACACTAATGCCGAGTTCACACTGCACGATTTTCAAACTCGTCGGATCGCCGTTGTTTTCACACTGCATGACTATCTGGGGTATTATTCAGTCGCTGCTGTGTTCACATTGCACGATGGATCGGTGACAGGGGGATTCACATTGCATGATTTCACAATAGGAAGAATCGCCAACAACTCTGTCTGATCCGCAAACTACGTTTCACAACAAAACACATGAGAAGTGATAAGGAAATAATGTGAGAAAACCCGCGTGCGTCAGACCGGAGTTCTCGAGCGAGACTGGAAGTATTGAAAAATATATAGTCTGCAAATTATCTGTGCGCTGATTTCCAGCTACAAAAAGAAAAGCAGATTTTGCAGGAGGGAGATGCAGGGAACAGGGATTGTGTGTTCTGCAAAGAGAGGTAAATAATAATTTTGCAGTAACTGTTATGCTGATGTCAAGCAAATGTTTGTGCTTGTTTCTGTATGATATAATTGTACATATATCTATTAAAATACTGATATTCTGGTCTATAACTCCCCCCCCGAGCTTCCCGCAGAGCCCTGTATCTTTGTCTCTCATTGGCTGAAGGTCATCGCCGATGTAGTTTTCAGTCAGAACTCATTCACACAGCGTGATTGTGAATCGCCGACAGCTCCAGATATTTAGCATGCCAAATATTTCACGGACGTCGGCGACGCCTCGGCGATTCCCTCAGATCGCGTCTTTGATAATTCACACTGCGTGATTGTCACTCGCGGGAACGAGCACCGATTTGCCTCCGATTTCAGGCATTTGTCAGCGATTTATCAAAACCTGTCGGCGAGTGAAAAATCGTGCTAAAATCGTGCAGTGTGAACTGGGCATAACAGACTACATATGACGGCAACTGTACATGGACACACAAAACAAATATTATCCTTATATTGCCTATAAGGGTAAGTTTGACTATTTTCAACCCGCTTTGTATCATTACAACGTCTCTAATATCTGTAAATGAACAATATTTACTCTTTCTCTGAGTTATGTGTACCTATATGTCCCCTTTTATTTGTAAGCAGTACTCTGCAGGATGACGCAAAATGAAATGATGAGTTTTGACAAAATGACACTTTTTGCAGCATCTAAATGAAAAAATGCTGTTTTGCATCAGTTTTGCTGACAAATAAACTGGGTATCTCGGAGAAAGAATAAACATTGTTCTTTTACATGTTACCAACATTGTAACGATACAAAATGGACTGACATTTTTTTAACTTGCCCTTTAATAATGTTGAAGGATAATGTTTACTGAACACAAAACTAGAGACTTGTTTAGTAAGATTTTATCTGACAATATTTTAGAATTTTTATCATGCAATTTAAAACATTTTAACGGCTTAATTATTGTTTGCCTGGTTTTTATTATGTGTTTATGTAATCTAACACATGACCTGTATTATGAACTACTGTCATATGGACATTATTTTGTTGCCAGAAGATGGTCTTCCCCAGTGAGTCTCAGTCACCTCTGGCTGATTAAAGGATGTTTTTAAATTGTAACCTTGAAACATGCATTTTCTGTAAACCTACTTAGAAACGATAAGTATTGTGAAAAGTGTTATACCTTTACAACATTTAACCATGGTTTTACTATAGTAAAACTGTAGCAAGCATGATTGTTTTTGTTTTTTTCATACCATGGTTTTGATGCCATATTCTACTATAGTAATATTGTAGTAACACTTCAGTAAAACTGTAGTAACCATGACTTAGTAACCATAGTTTTTGAAATCATGGTAAATGTTACTATGGTTTTACTGCAAATGCTGTAGTAACGGTTATTTTCGTAGTTACTATGGTTTTACTGCTACAGTCATAATTAAACCATGGTGATTGTAGTAAAACTATGGTAGATTTTGTTTTTACTATGGTTTTATTGCAAATGCTGAAGTAAAATATGGTTAATTTTCAAAAGACT
>CM041805.1:43376831-43418536 GCA_023376895.1 Aspiorhynchus laticeps | reverse complement strand
TGCATTTTTATTTACAAAATAACACGTTCACGAGAGCACCATGATGCATAAGTGTTGGGTTGCACTGTTCCATTTGTTTGTTTTTGCAGTTTTTTTTTTTTTGCGTACACAAGGCTTCTGTTAAAAATATCTTCATTTGTGTTATGCACAAAAGGGTCTTATGGGTTTGGAGTGACATGAGGGTAAGTGATTAATGACAGATTTGACATTTTTGGGTGAAATATGTTCTAATGTGGTTATAATTAGTCATTGTTCTGTTTTATAAACATTTTCTTTTTTTTTTTTTTGGCCTGTCAGTAGCACAGATAACACATGACAGTACATATGCATGGCTATACTATCATCATTCACAGCCTTTTTTCTTTTTTTTTTTTAATTAAATATATTTATTAATTTATTTATTTTTATTTTTTTTATATATATATATATATTTTTTTTAAATTTTTTTTTTTTATATTAATTAATTAATTTAATTTTATATACCCTTTTACTTAACCACACTGTGACAGACAAGACCAGGGAACAGAGAAAACGAGAGAGAAAGAAGGAAAAAAAAAAAAAAAAAAAAAAGGTTGTGGGGAAAGTCAACAAAGAAGGGGAAGAGAGAGAGAGAAAAAAGGAGAATGGGGGATAGATAGAGAGAGAGAGAAAAAAACAAAACAAAAAAAAAACACCCAGACAATTTGCTTCAATACCTGCTGACAAAAAGAGAAAACAACCGAAGACACAACATCAAAGAGACTGCAGCAACAACCAACATCTGTATAAATCACAATAAATTCTAAATATTAAATGTTATTGAGCAGCACACATAACTAATATTACAAAATAAGTTTTGAAGCAACAGCAGATCAAGACAATGTGTGTCTGTGAGCACCTGTTTTTACACCAGTGTGAATGCTTGAGTGTACACCTGTGTGTGTGAGCGCGCTTGTGTTCATAAGGTTCCTCCATGTAAATGTTTAATAGTGTGTGTGGGGAACAACAGCCCCATCCCGCAAGGCATGAAGCAGGCACGGAAAAGACCCGGGCCCCAAACATCCGGAGGCCCCCCAGGGCACGGGACCCCCAGGAGAACCACCGCAGGGACAACCGCGGCCTCCACCCAAAAAAGGGCAGAGGAGAGCCCGAAGGCGGGACCTCCGACAGCCACAGTGTAGGCGCCCCAGGGTGCCGTGGCGGCAAGCCCGCAGGCTCCACCGGCAGCCGACCACACCAGGGCGGACCGGGCCCTGGGCCCGGAGACCCAAAGGCCCCCCACCCCACAATCGGGGCCCAGCAAGGCCAGTAGGGCCAGGCCCCGCCAATCGACCGCCGAAAGCGGGCCGGCGCTCGCCCGAGCATCCTGCCCCGGCGCGAGAAATCACCAACGCACCGGCGGCATCCTCCACCAGCAGGGCATGGTGGTGGGGTGGGGGTCGACTAAGATGATGAGTGAGGCGGAGTCTAAGGCCCGACCTGACACATAGACGTAGACGACAAGCACACATATACACAAGCATATGTTCCCACCCTCATGCACGCAAACGAATATTCACACCTTCGCCCCACATGTAGACACAAAAATGGACAAGGTACCCACACTCACACTCCCCATATGCACTCTATACTCCTAGGTCCAGGCACCACCACCCCCAGAGGGGTAGCCAGCGCCCGATCCCGGAGCTAAACCCCCTTCGCTCCGGCGTGGGGACAGGAAGCCCACCCCGGTCCCCGCAGCAGCAGAGAAAATCAACAGCCCAGACCCCGACCGGGCGGCCAGCTCATCCTCACAGCCCCCGGCCCCAAACAGAGAACAGGGGTGTGAGAAAAAAAAAAAAAAAAAAGACGACCCCATGCTTCACCCCACCCGCTCAAATGTAGTGTTGGTGTGTGTTGTTCTAAGGTGCTTTAAAACAGGGGTGCTTTAAAACAGGGGAGGGGCACCACAAGCTTGTGTCAGCTCGTCCCCTCCCTAGAGCCCTCAATGTCTATGTGCAACTTAAAATTGAGAAGTGGGCACTGGCACCAGAGGGAAGGCTGAATGAACAGACCGCCCTCCGGATGCCATTCAGTGTGCCCACTAGTGATCGACCGATATTGATTTTTTAGAACCGATACCGATAATTTGTTTGTTTGTGTGCCCGATAACCGATATGCAGAACCGATATTTATTTACTGTTATACTTGTGTTTTTGACACAATGATTACAACACCACTGAACTGAACAAACCATTTTATTTATAACAATCACTCCCTCCTTGCATAGAAAACAAAACAAATCTTATTTATACAACAATAAATAGTGGGGTCTGAGAGTACAAAAAATAAAAAAGTGCACTGTTACTAAACAGTTTTTGTTTAAAAATAAAATCTTCGATGAGGTAAAAAACAAACAAACAGGTAAAATAAATAAAGCACATAAAAGTAATTCTCACCAATTAAAAAATAAATAAAACTTGTGGCGGCATGTGACATCACGTTAATTTGCATGTCATTGTGTCAAGTTTGCGTTCAGACGAGTTTTGGCACTTAAGACCTGTTCTAAATGTCACATACTGTAATTAATACAACAATGCCAATAAAGCTGTTCACATTATACTTTCTGTTGTCATACATAAAACAAGTATAAATAGTAAACAGGAACCATTAATTTTACATGTTAACCAGGAATCACTCTCACTATACTCCTTAAATCCTGATTTATAATCGCAACATCGTCTGATAAAATCAATATACATCTAACTTACACTAAAAAGCGACTATATGCGGTGGTCTTGGCTGTATTACTGTCTTGTCTCATTCAGCGCACTGTCTGCGTCTGAGTAACAAGCTATGCGCATATTAACAGACGAATTATGTTCATATTTAAAAGTCCAAACAGTCAGTAAGGGACAGGTGCTTGGAAACGCTGTTTTGTAAGTGATTTACTGACGATTTTGCCGTGTTACGGCCAAATGAATGCGCTGCTTCACTGCCGCTCACTGCTCAGAATAGACGCCGAGAGAGATGACCTCGCACTCGCGGGGCAGTAACGTTACTGGAGACAAATTCCAACTGAACGATAGCTAAGGTTTTTTCAAAAAAAGTCGCTAGGTTTGTCAGTATGTACTTGTTGTGGGAAAAAAGCCGCCAAAAGGGTCTGAAAGTTGCTAAATACTGAAAGTCACGCTCTTGTGTGTGAGAGGCGGGAGCTGATGGCAGCGGGCGGTGGATATTGTTGCAGCCCGCCACAGATGAAGAGAGAGAGATCATCTGAGGGAGTGTCTACAGTTCTTGAGCACACAGAACGAGCAGAGCGAAAAGCGTCGGGCGAGGGGAGATTCCTCTAGTTAATCGATCGCGGATGGTTTCATTATCTCGGGCGGATAAAAAAAAAAAAAATAAAAGTGTAAGATAATAATAGTAATAAAAACAAAAATGTGTCACCAAATATACTTGGGCGGCCGTTAATATACCTGGGCGGCCCGCCCAGGTAAAGTCTATGTGTGGGAAACACTGGAGTTGTGTTTAGTAGGTCGTTTATTAGGGAATTGATGGTTATATAGTAAATGTTTATATAATTACGGTGTTTTAATCGTGAATATTTTTAAAAGTTACATGCGGTGGCCGTGCTGTAGCATTTCCTGAGCATCAACCCACTGAGTGAACAGCAATATGAAGCGGCTTCACGAGACTAATGATGAGCAAATATACAACAGAGAGAGAATTTAATTCAGCGCTTTTACTTCCAACTTGCGCTCATTCATGGCTGTATTATTTAATTCATGCAAAGTTACGTCTTTATTGGGACAGGACTTGACGGATTATCTTCCGTGACTCGTCTATTTCTTAGAGCCAAGCTGCATAAACTACATCAAGCATATGTATCACATCTAATTTGTGCATTAATGGCTGTTATGTTAAATAAAATGTACTAAATACAGCAAAGCAAGTAATACTTTACCTGTGCACGCCGTTGTCTCGTCTCCCCTCAGATGCGCTGTAATGGCGATCATGCGTGCAATTCTTAAAACGCCCACAAGATGGCGCCGTTTATCGGAAAATCCGATATTACAAAACCGATATCCGATTATGGAAAAATGCTTAAATATCGGGAAAAATATCGGTAAAACGATATATCGGTCGATCTCTAGTGCCCACCCCCAAGGCCCTATATGTATGTGTCATGTGACAGTAAGTAATGAGAATTTCTAAGCTGTAATGTGTAATTGAGATGCAGGCGGCCACGAGGAGACAGAGGAGTACCACCTCCCCCGCATCCCAGCGACTCACCCGCACCTCAAAACCCTACCTATGTGTTGGTGTGATGGAACGGGAGAAGTGAAGCCTTAGGGATGGGGAGGAAAACATCAGAGGGGGCAAAATACCCCCCCCCTCTGGAGCCAGCTCCCCCGCTGACCCCCATAGGCACCCCCGTTACCCCAAATCTGCCCAGGGCGGGGGGCCCAGGCCCATCCAGACCAGGGCCCATGGCAGCCCGGGGCGGCCCACCAGACCCCACAGCAGAGGAAAAACTACCCCACCCCATCATCCAGTCAGTTCCCAAACTACATAAGACAATAAGACACCCAGGTAAAGCCCGTATACCCCGCCTCTATTGGACAACCCCCCCCCCCCCCCCCCCTGCGGAGGCACCGATGCATCGAAGACCCCCACACCAGAGCCGGGCCCAAGCGCATGCACCAACCCATACTCCCGGCGGCACACCAACCAGGACCCAAGCCCCCCAGGCCCAGCCGTAACCCCAAGCCGGAGGCAGAGCGTCCCCAGATCCCCAAACCCCCCCCCGGACCAACCCCGGAACAGTGCGGCCGCCAGGCTGGCAACCTACGTCCGCCGGCACAGGCATCCCCAGCAGCGCCGCATGCCGCCGCCAGAGAAACAGCATCCAAGAGTCACCAATACCCCATCCAGGCCAAGGCCGCAGCCCCAGCGCCGAACCCCCCAAGAAACCCATCCCCAGGGAACCCCCAGATGCCCCAGGCCCATATTGCCACCCCACGCCAACAACAAAAACCACAGCCGGACAGAATCGGGACCCCCACCCACACTAGGTGATGGAGCTGATCAAAGGAGCCCAGAGAGATTGATCTAATGTGTCAGCAGAAGCTGTTTCAAGGCTAATATAATCCCACAAATAATCTCTATATTGGTTGATATTAAGATTATTTTTATTTTTCCAGTTCATGAGGACAGTCTTCTTAGCAATGCATAGGGCAGTGAAAGCCATGTGGATTGTGTTATCTTCTGTAGTGACACCATCTAGGTCGCCCAACAAGCAGACTAAAGGAGAGGCTGGAATAGAGCATTTAAGACACTTTGATAAGTCTTCACAAATCCTGTACCAGTACCTCTGAACAGGTGGACAGAACCATAGAGCGTGGATGTAATTGTCAGGTGTATTGCTTTTACAGTGTGAGCAGTTGTTAGAAGCTGTAAAACCCATCCTGAACATCCGATGACCTGTGTAGTGCACTCTATGCAGAATTTTGTATTGTATTAATTGTAATCCAGGATTTCTAATCAGTTCAAAGGTTTTTAAACATATCTGAGACCAGAAATTATGGTCCCATCTTACTGATAGATCTGCTTCCCATTTTGCAATAGGAAGTGATACTGATTCATCTATATTGGAAAGTGCCCTGTATATTTTAGACATTAATTTGGGGGTTTTGAGATTAAGAAAATCTGACACACTTGGTGGTATTTGTAAATTGATATGATTAGACTTAAATTTCCTTTTTACAATAGATTTAATTTGTTGATATTCTAAAAATCTGTTCTTATTAATCCCATATTGTTTAATTAATTTGTCAAAGGGAATAAAGTCTGTCCCTTCGAATATATGTTCCAGGTATTTAATACCTTTACAACTCCAATCTGTGAAGTTTATCATATTGTTGTTTAGCAATATGTCAGGATTGTTCCAGATGGGGGTACGTTTGCATGGGATTAGTGAAGACGCCGTCATTTTTAGAAACTCCCACCATGCTGTCAGAGAAGAGCTGATACTGATGCTTTTAAAGCATACGTGTCGTTTACTGATCGAGCTAATGAATGGCAGATTCGAAATCTCTATATTATTGCATAATGCCTGTTCTACATCTAGCCAAGGCTCATCTAAGAGGGTGTGTTTTAACCACCCTGAAATGTGTTGAAGCCTATTGGCTAAGAAATAGTGGTAAAGGTTAGGTAGATCTAGTCCTCCTTTATTCTTGGTCTTTTGCAGCGTTTTTAAGCTAATACGCGGGGGTTTACCTTTCCAAAGGAATTTAGAGATGGAGGAGTCCAAAGATCTAAACCAGTCAGGTGGTGGTTTGCTTGGGATCATTGCAAATAAATAATTAATTCTTGGCAAAACCATCATTTTTATTGAGGCGACTCTTCCCATGAGTGATATGGGTAGAGACCTCCATCTGGTTAGATCATCTTCTACCTTCTTTAAAAGTGGGATGTGGTTTAATTTAATCAAATCTGCCAGTTTAGGAGAAACATTAATACCTAAATATTTAATATTTCCAGATTGCAGTGGAGTGGAAGAATTCTGGAAGGAGCAATTAATTGGAAGAACTGTTGATTTTAACCAGTTTATTGAATAATCTGAGACTCTTGAGAAAGAGTTTATTAATGTAATTACCTCAGAGAGAGTGGTTTGTGAATGTTGAAGAAAAAGTAACACATCATCTGCGTAAAGACTAATTTTATGTTCTACATTCTTGCATTTAATGCCTTTAATCACTGTTGCCTGTCTAATTGCTGCTGCTAGTGGTTCAATAAAAATTGCAAACAGTGAGGGGGAGAGGGGGCATCCCTGCCTGGTGCCCCTCTTAAGATAGAAGCTAGAGGACGTTTGGGCATTTGTCCTGACACATGCTGTTGGAGAGTTATATAATATTTTTAACCAGTTTATGAAAGAGTTTCCAAAACCAAATTTGTGTAAAGTTGCAAATAGAAAATTCCAGTTAACCCTATCAAAAGCTTTTTCTGCATCTAGAGACAATATTGTAATTTGAAGGTTTCTATTGCATGAATAGTCTATCAAGTTAAGTAACCTACGTGTATTTGTTGAGGAGTGCCTCCCTTTTATGAAACCAGTTTGGTCGTAATGAATTATGAGAGGGGTTATCTTCTCTATTCTTTTTGAGATAGCTTTGCAGATTATTTTAGTGTCCACATTAATAAGGGATATTGGACGATAGCTAGTAGGCAATACAGGGTCTTTGCCTGGTTTTAGTAAGAGACTAATGTTGGCAGAGTTCATATTTGGTGGAAGTCTGCCATTTTCTTTGGTTTCCTGCAACATTCTGTAGAATGTTGGTGCCAGAATAGCCCAGAATTCTTTATAGAATTCTGCTGGAAAGCCATCTGGACCTGGAGCCTTTTTATTGGGCATACTGTTCAAAGCTTCCTGAAGTTCATCTGATGTCAGTGGAGAATCCAATGCCATCGCTTGATTGTCTGTTAATTTCGGAAGAGTTATATTGTCAAGAAATTGGTCTATTTCGTCTTTAGATGGGTTTATCTGTGGAGAATATAAAGATTCGTAAAAATCTCTGAAAGTGTTGTTTATTCTTTCAGGGTCATATACTGTATCCCCAGTTAAATCTTTAACAGCACATATCGTTGTTTTTTCTTTATTTATTTTTAACTGGTTCGCTAAGAATTGACCTGATTTGTTACCATATTCAAATTCTTGCCAGCGAAGTCTTTGTGCTAAGAATTTAGTTTTTTTATTAATAATTTCATTTAATTCTAGTTTTGCTTTACATATTTTTTTCAGCATTTCCTGTTCCTGGGAGGATACGTAGGATTCTTCTAAAGTTTTTATGGTTTCTTCTAATTCCTGAATACATTTATTTTCTCTTTTCTTTTTATGCGATGAGAATGAGATTATTCTACCTCTCAACACAGCTTTGCCTGCTTCCCAGAGAACAGATGCTGATGTTCCAGGCAGGTCATTATAGTCTAAATATAAAGCCCACTCTTCTTTAAAATATTTAATAAAATCGTCGTCTTTAAGCAATGATGTATTGAATCTCCAGTTATAACTTGGTGGAGTGGTCTTCTTGTTTACTAGAGTTAAAGAAACAGCAGCATGATCGCTGACAGCTATAGGGTGTATCTCTGTGTCTGAAATGTCACTCAGCAGTGAGCTGCTGACTAGGAAATAATCCAGACGAGAGTAAGAGTGATGGACATGTGAGAAGAAAGTAAATTCCCTACTGTTGGTGTGGAGAGAACGCCATGCATCGCAAAGTCCATAGTCGCTCATGTACTGTTTAACTATATTTGTGGATTCCCAATTGCGCTGAGTTCCAGCTGTACTTAGCCTGTCCATTTCTTTATTTAGTCCAAAGTTGAGGTCTCCCCCAATAACAAGTGCACAATCTAGTTGTTCAGATAGTGCGGTAAAAAAACCGTGAAAGAAAGAGGGGTCATCAACATTTGGACCATATATACTAACAATACATAACTTTTTGTCAAATATAGATAATTTAATGATTAGAAATCTACCTTCTGGATCTATGGATAAACATTTTCAATATTTTAAAGAATTTATTGTTTTGAAAAATAATGTTTATATTAGAAAAGATGGATTAATTTGATGAAAAGTTACAGTAAAGACTTTTAAATTGTTAAAAAAGTTCTATCCAAAGAATACTGAAAAATATGGTTTCCACAAAAATATTGGGCAGCAAAACTGTTTTCCACATTGATAATCAGAAATGTATCTTGAGCAGTAAATCAGTATATTAGAATGATTTCTGAAGGATCACGTGACACTGAAGACTGGCGTAATGATGCTGAAAATTTAGTGCACAGGAATACATCACATTTTACAATGCATTCATATAGAAAACAATTATATTTGTAGTTATATTTCACAAAATTACTGTTTTTATGGTATGTTTGATCAAATGCAGACTTAAGATGTGATAAGGAATGTGTTTCTTTTACGTGAAAGATGTATTTAATGTGTCAATAAATGTTTTGGTACTCTTTTGTGAATTGTCTTATTTTGACCGTAATTATGAATATGAAATATATATATATAATCATGAATTCACGATTGGAATTAGGCCTGAAAAGATGTCTTTTCAACTTCAAATTTATAACCACATTTAGACGTAATTTGGACGTCTTTTTATAGACGTCTTTTCGACGACCCGAAAAAGACGTCTTTTCACCTTTCACTTTTCAACCAAATTTTGACGTGGTTTAGACGTCTGGCATTGTCGTCTTTTCGACGTCTTTTCAACGTGTTTTTGCTGGGTGGGTTACAATTATTTAATCAAAATCTATTTATTTCTATACGATCCTGTCTTTTATATTTTAAACGGTCCAGATTGGAGCCTTTAAAGCTTATGGACTTTTTAGTTTTGAAAACTAAAAACTATTTAGTTCGTTTTTTCTAGTGTTTCTTTGTATCCTGTGTTTTGTCCCTCATGCTCGCGGTTCGCGGGAGTTTACGCCGCGGTTCGCGGGAGTTTACGCCGCGGTTCGCGGATCTACCAGCCCTCAGTTCTCAGGAGATGACGCCACCATCCACGGCTAACCCTAGCCCACCGGCCTGCCTCTGACTCAATGCCCGCCGGCCTGCCTCTGACTCAATGCCCACTGGCCTGCCTCTGTTTTTTAGCCCGCCAGGCGTGCCGCTGACTCAAGCTCGCCGGATTGCCGCTGACTCAAGCTCGCCGGATTGCCGCTGACTCATGCCACTGGTCGTCGTTGGCAGGGAAAGCCAACGCACCACTTGATGTTCACGCTGCCATCCGCGGCCCACCTGTGTTACGTGTCTTCATCGTGGGGAAAGCCAACCCGCCGTCCGCGGTCACTCGGCCCGCAGCCGGCTGGGCTTTCTCCAGCCTGCCGGCCCCCGCCGTTGGGTGGTCTAGCCAGCCGGTTATGGTCTCGCCAGCCGGTCTTGGCCGTACAGACCAGACTGTGACTTTAGGTCTTTTTAAACTGTGTTTTTGTGTGTTTAGCCCCAGAGGGCTCCCGGTACCCCTGAGCTGCCCCACGGATTTCTTGGGGGGGGGGTACAAGGGTCCCGGCTGTAGTGGCCGGGCCTAGGAACAAGGCCACGGCCACCAGAGACCACCTGCCTTGGCCTCCTGAGCTCCCTGCTCCTCCGGGGCCTTTGTCTGTCTGTTTCGCTCTGGAGGCCCCTTCTTGTGTATGTCTCTGTGTCGGTCCCGTGGGGTCTCCAGAGTGCCCTCCCGCCCTCCCTGGTATTACTGTTACGGCACGGGACGTGCCTTCCGGGAGGGGGGAGTTATGTTACAGTTGTGTCCTGTGTGTCTTGTGTTCCCGCCCCTTGTTTCCGTATATGGTTTGTTTCCTGTGCTCGTTTCATGTAATTATCAGTTAATTCAGTTTCAGGTGTGTGTGTGATTTGTGAATGTGTATGTAAGTCCTGTCTTTTGAGTTCCATTTCGTCTGGTCTACTCGTCATTCCCGGTGTGTCTACCTTGCCCTGTGTTACCCTGTCGTCATTAAAGACTATAATTTGAGTTTACATCCTCGTCTGCGTGTTCCTCATCTCTCCCTGCTGTGTGCACCGTGACAGTTGCTAATTCTGATCACTTATATTGGGCACTTGTTTGTTTTTAAATTCTGACGGTTGACATTGAAAATGATGCATGTGTTTTTCGAGGGTATCGGATTATTTCTTGATTGCCGTTTTGACAGTGTCTGCTTGCATATTTTAATCACATTTGGTAGTTTTCTTTAATGTATTTGCCCCAATTTGATCCATAGGAAATTTATCTAGCATTTATTTATATTGTTTTGTCTCTTATCAGCCTTGATTTACATTCTATCACATTATTTTGACAGTTAAAGTTTTTGGGCGGGTTTTTGTGAGCTTTTGGGCTGGAAAGCGTCCATCCAATCTGGCAACACTGCCCGCTACGCTCTGTTCACATGCGCTGATAATAATAGCTTTGCCAGGGTTTTTATATTTTTATACATGTTTACTTGATATTTCCTAACACAGAATCATAATTTATATTCATTTCCCACTGATTTACGTGATCTGATGAGCATTAACTCATATTATGCAAACATATCTCTGTATGAATGAATGGCATTTTCCTTTACCGCACACACACACTGAAGCGCGCGTGACGCTCACGGTGATTTCAGCGTCTGCGACTCAATGAGGACATAAACACACAAACAACATCTCCAGAACTGATCTGAGTCACTTCATGAGCATTTCATTTGAGTAAAACTAGCGTCATATTATATACACACAGCAATGACTCAATGGTACTCATGGCAACCCATTAAAATAAAAGTATATTCAGAAATATATTTGTTCAGCAGAATGTACATAGTACTACTACTAAAATTATGAAAACTTTATTTTTTAAGGAATGATCTCACAACATTTCTTCCATGTTTTAATTTTAATAGTCAATCCACTTTGTTTGCCAAAAAGTTTAATTTTCAATAATTTAAAGATAAATGAAATTAATGTTTTATGCCTTAATTTGATAACCAGATACTCAACACAGAATTTCTGAGGAAAAAGAAAATAATTCATAAGGCTATTTTAAGAAAACATTAGGTGAGAGAAAATAAAAACAACTTTATAATTGTAATTTTCTTCAATAATTATTGTAAAATCTAAAATATTTTGCGTGTAAAAAGTGTTTGTTTCAGCCAGTTGAAGGGTGGGTACATTGTGTGCACATGATCAGGATGGTACCACCTCCACCGCATTTTGAGAAAGGAAAAACTCTGTTTGCAGGACTATACATTATTTGGATAATTAATCAAAAACAACAACTAGAGTTCCCTTTCGAGGGAACTTCGAACTGCGTCCTCTAGGGGTTGCTATGGGGAACACCGTCAGCGTGACCCGTGTCTGAAGCATACATACAAAAACACCACCTGTTGGCCGGCGACAGCCTATGACGTCACTGCCGGCGCGACCACAGTATAAAGAGGCACCGGGAAAATACGTCATCCTCTTTTTCGTCTTCAATGACTGTTCTGTTTGAAGCGTGCATTCTACTGGTACTGTTACTATGGCGAGCACTAGCAAGGCGTTTAAGAGATGTGTGCATCCGTGTCCTCGTTATTTGACACCTGATGACACACACGATCTTTGCGTCTTTTGTTTGGGCGAGGAGCACGCACGCAATGTTCTCGAGGGAGCAATCTGCGTGCACTGTGAGTTTTAATCTATGAGAAAGCTCCACTCTCGTCTGTCTCTCTTTTCGAGGGAGGAGGGGCAGCCGTCTGCTTCCCGCGGGTCAAAACCCACTGTTGCCGAGGCACGGAGTTGATTAAACTCGTGGGGCTCGCAGGCGGAGCTGGCTGATGAGTTAGAGAGGGGGCTTTCCCTCTCGCGCTCGTCAGCCGCGAACGAGGGTGAGCGGCTGGATGATGATGATGCAATCTCGCTGACATCATCTGATCCAGCTGCTAGTGCTCTGCTGGGTTATACCCAGGATGAGCAGGAGATGTCTGAGGGTGATGAAGCTGAGGCTGAGCCCGATCAATCCTCCTGCCCTGCATATGACGAGTTACTGGAGGTTATGGAACGTGCCATGGCGAGGCTTGACTTGCCGTGGAAGCGGGCCAAGATGGTGGCGCTGCGGGGTCGTCTCGATGAGCGTTATCTTTCTGACCATAACCGCCCAGCTCGAGTGAGCCTCCCATTTCTTCCAGATCTCCATACGGAGGTTGAGAGGAAATGGAAAAAGCAGTTTTCCTCTCGCATCCACAGGTTTCAGCATACTAGTTATGCTAACCTGGAGGGGATGCACGAAAACGGATATGAGAGGATGCCCCCTGTAGAAGAAACGCTGGCCAGCTATCTCTCCGTGGGTGAGACATCCTCTCTTAAGGCTCCCTCCTCGCCATCAAAGCCCCTTCAGGAAACATCTCGCTTAAATGGCAAGGCATATGCAGCAGGTATGCAGGTCAGGCTGTTGCTTCGTTGCACACGATGGCGGTGCTTCAGGCTTACCAGGCTGATCTGCTGAAAGACCTGTATAAGGGTCAGGGCTTGTCACCTGATGAAGTGGCTGAGCTGCGCCGCACTACGGATTTGGCTCTCCGTGCCACTAAGCAGGCCGCCACTGCTATGGGCAGGTCTATGGCGGCCATGGTGGTAACGGAGAGACATCTGTGGTTAAACCTGGCAGATATCGGGAAGGAAGAGAGGGGCTTTCTGCTCGATGCTCTGGTCTCGCCTTCCGAGCTTTTCGGTACCTCCGTCGAGACGGTGGTCGAGAAGTTTAGGGAGGCGAAGGCGCGCTCAGCAGCCTTCAAATCCTTCATTCCAAGAAGGTCCAGGTCTGAGCCCGAACAACGCACGGGTCCTGGCCCATCTCCATCTGAGGATCAGAGATGGGCACAGAAGGCTAGTGTTGTGGCTCGTGCTCCTCCCCCGCCTGCGGGTAGGGGTAGAGGGTGGCGCGGGTCAAAGAGAGGTAGGAAAGACCTGAGGGAGGAGATCCAGACGAGGTGTTTTCAACGCTCTCGTCCGGACCGGAGTAAGAATTAAAACATCTACTCTCTTCCCTCGGGGGGCCTGTGAAACATCTGCCCTCATCTTCCCCTCTCTAATTCCCCTGCAACCATTGTATTCCACCTGACCGAGGTTAGGTGGGAACCTAGAACCTGCGCTTAAACAACATTGCAGTCTCTATGTCGGACTTATGATGTTTTGGTGAAGTTCTATGTTTCATAGAAACTACCTTAATGATGGTCCGGACCCGACTCTTCGGATGTTGCCTCCGGGACTGATCTCATGCGCAGGAACAATGGATGGGTGAGTCACTGGTATTGTGTAAACCATTCTTTGACAGTATCTCTGGGACCTGTTGTTTTGTGTGTTTCAGAAACCTCTTACTTTCGACTCAGTGCAGTGATGACCTCACTCGTCGATACTAGATCCAGGATAGGATGAGAGCCCTGTTCCCAGGCTGCATACCCCTGGATCGTGTGGCCCAGTCGTAGGTTTCTGTGGGAGCCTCCTGGGTCATCAGGTCCCCAGCACTGCAATTCCAGGACCTGCGGGTCTTTTTTAAAATATCTTTCTGGACAGGGGACACTGCCTTTTGAGGAAGGTGCATGGCTATCTGAGGATATCTATATACTAGCTCAGAGACAGCTCCCCTCTTGGGGGTTTTAAGTAGCATCTCCCTGAACCCTTGCCTAGAGTGTTCCCCTGCTAGGATTGTGGCTACTGAGGTTTCAGGTAGTGGCTAGCATTGCTCCCCTCACCATAGCGGGTCACCTTTGAGCATGCCGCTCCCTTGCGAGCGTCTGAGAGTTGGGTCCTCCGCTTCCCAGAGCTCTGTGATTTGGAGGTGCTCTCCTTATGGTCGAGCTAGCATCGCTCCCCTCACCATAGAGGGTCACCTATGAGCAACGCTATTCCCTTCCGAGCACTGTGACTCCGCTCTCTGGAGCTGTCAGTCAGCAGCTTCAGGTTGTTAGGCCTCTTTAGGCCTCCCTGTTAAGTTGCTCTCTTTGCGGCTCCCTAGAACAGTTTAATTCCATGTAATGGTAAGTGCGCACGCTAAGTCTCTGTGCACTTTCTAAAAATCCACGTTGTGGTAAGATCGCACATCAAGTGTTTTGCGTTCTTTCTAAAATCCTGTACGGTAAGGGTCACGCGCTGCGGCTTCGGGCCTTTTCTTTGAGTTGGCCAGGCCCCGGTTTCGCCTTGGGCCCCACTCTACCTATTTCTTCCTATGCTCTGGGCTTGTAAGACAAATTAGGTCACGAGCGCTGTGATTCAGCGACCTCAGGTTGCTAGGCCTCTCTTCCTCCCTGTTAGGTTGCTCTCCTTGTCGGTCAAGCTAGCATTGCTCCCCTCACCATAGAGGGTCACCTATGAGCATGCCGCTCCCTTCTGAAGCGTCTGAGTTCCCTCTCATGCTGAGAGTTAGGTTCTCCGCTCTCCAGAGCTCGGAATCAGCAAACTTCAGGTTGTTAGGCCTCTCTCGGCCTCCCTGTTAAGCTGCTTGCTGTGTAATGACAGCCTCTGTGATTCCCTAGAACGGAAAATCCATGTTATGGTAAGTGCGCACGCTAGTCTCTGGGCACTTTTCTAAAAATCCACATTGTGGTAAGATCGCACATCAAGCGGTTTTGCGTTCTTTCTAAAATCCTGTATGGTAGGGATTACGTGCTGCTGCTTCGTGCCCTTTCTTTGAGTTGGCAGGCCCCGGTTTCGCCTTGGGCCCACTCTACCTATGTATCATAGTGATACTGACTTGCACAGGGTGTTGCTACCAAGGGTCTGTTGAGACAGTTCCCTCTTTGAGCTCATGCAGAGCAAGCGGTAGCCCCTGGGTGACAGGCCAGGACCTAGCTACTATCCTAGGCACTTGGCCGTATACCCTTAAAGGAATCTTCTTATGATTCTAAGCCTTTGAGCTCTACCCTGGGTCTGGGAGTCCCGGCCCTTAACAGGTAAGTTTCAGGGTATGCAGCTCAGGTCTTTGGCCGTAGGGGATAATGTCACTGACAGCCGTCTAACCGTCCCAGGGGCAACTCCCTTAGCCGGGTAGAGTTGGTACTTAGTGCTCGCCACTTGTGCTTGGCTTGCACTCCCCTCAGCATGGTGGCGTGGGTATTCTGTTCCCCATAGCGACCCCTAGAGGACGCAGTTCGAAGTTCCCTCGAAAGGGAACGTCTCAGGTTACGTATGTAACCGTGGTTCCCTGAAAGTAGGGAACGAGACACTGCGTCCTCTAGGCGCGGTGCCATGCTTCGGACGCAAGCTTCAGACGAAGAAGTGGATGACGTATTTTGCCGGAGCCTCTTTATACTGTGGTCACGCCGGCAGTGATGTCATAGGCTGTCGCCGGCCAACAGGTGGTGTTTTTGTATGTATGCTTCAGACACGGGTCACGCTGACGGCGTTCCCCATAGCGACCCCTAGAGGACGCAGTGTCTCATTCCCTACTCTCAGGGAACCATGGTTACATACGTAACCTGAGACGTTATGTCTGATTCTGTTGCATGGAACTGAATAAAAATAATACATTGATATTTAATATTAATATATTTTCTGTCCAATTTTCTTTCAATAAAAGTGTGGTTGTTTTATTGGCTTGCGTTTTTTAAATTCCGTGTCATTAAAATTGAGTTAAATTAAAAGGTCTTTAAATTAATTGATATTATTTAATAAAATAAATAATCATTACAAAGCATTTTCTGTTTCGGTTTTCGACCAAGCATATCCAGAATTCTTTGTTTCGGCCCAGAATTATAATTTCGGTGCATCCCTACCATTTACTGTAACTACATACAGAGCACTGTGTTTGCAACCACCTGCTCCTTTAAAGGATTACACACGCACACATTTTGGATTTATTCTCCAAATAACTTTAAATTCATGTTGCTGAAAAATATGTTAATAAATGTTATGTGTATGGACTCTTGTTTTTGTTCCACGTTAGCTTCCTGCCCACTAATTTTTGCCTCTTACAAAAGTCACAAAGCCTTCTAAGAAGACAGTAAAGGCTCATGTCATGCCTGAGCTGTAGTTAGGCTGAAACTTGAAAGTTAAGTTGCACAATTTTTAGGTTTTATTATTATTTTTTAATTACTATTATTTTGATTCATGTCTTAGTTTTAGGTTGTACTATGTTTACCTTTTTTAAAGTAATTTGAAATTGATTTTTATATATTTGAATTTTGAATGTAATATGCCAATTAAATGCACTAAATGGGTTTAGTTTCCACAGTTATTGATATACAGTATGCAATTTCAGCAATAAAATTTTTAATTTTTCTAAAAAGGAAACAACTTTAAACTTTAAACTTTCATTTAAAGATACCTATCTTATTTTCTCTTGTATATTTAGTATTGCTCTTTAAAAAAGAAAAATAACTTCTTATCCGATTACTCAATTAATCAATGGAATTTTCGGTAGAATACTCGATTACTAAAATATTCGATAGCTACAGCCCTAATCCACGTCTGACATTTAAGGTTCAAGGTTCTTGTTTATTTTTTGTCACATACACAATCATACAGGGTATAATCAGTAGTGAAATGTAGGTCAGGACAGGTCCGCTCAATGGACAGTGCAAGAAAATAAAAATAAAAGATGATACATAACACAGGAGCATATATTTAAATATAGGTAGGAATAAGATAAAAAAAATAATAAGTAAAAACAATAAAATAAAATTAGTAAAATGTGCAATGAACTAAAATGTGCAATACAGTCTACTGTGGATTTAATAAATATTAATATAACCAGGGATGTGCAAGAGGAATGGGATGTGCAAACAGGTTGTACCAGGTATGTACACATAGCAGCAATGCGGAAGATGGAGAAAGATGGGTGGATAGAAGCTCCTCCTCAGTCTCTCAGTTTTTGCCATCACGCTTCTGAAGCACTTGCCAGATGGCAGTGAGATGAAAAGATGGTCACCGGGGTGATTTGAGTCCTTGATTATTTTTGCAGCTCTGCTTTTGCAGCGTTTGAGGTAGATGGTAGATGAGGTAGATTTAAGAGTTTATAATGCAAATTAAATACCCATCTTAACAATCCTAATCTTTACCAACAAAAATAAAGTAATCATCAGATCATTAAACAGCAGGTGTTTTAATTTGCAACCAAATATCTAGATCATCCAGATAATTCCTAAACATTTTTTAAATTATTTAACGTATATCAAGTACTATCAATTTAGTGTAGAAAATACAGAAATACATTTTGAAAGACCTTATTAGTTCAGATACAGGTGAAAAACAACATACTGGAATAAAAACGGAGGAGGGGGGGAGTTTATGACATAATACTGTAGATCTAAATTCTACATGAAAATGATCATTTGATTTGTGATTTACCACCTTTGATACTACCCTAATTAAAAATGTAACATTATTTATTTTAATTCAAATAAAGTAGAAAAGAGTTGCATAATATGCATACTGTAACAGAGTCCACTGGAGGCGAGCATAGTTAGAACCCAAGTGCAGTTTATTTACAGACGTGACATCCAAACGTAATCCAAACATCGACAGACTTGACTTGACTTGACTTGAAACAGACTTGACGAGGCATGAACAGACTAGACTCACCGACAGCAGGTTACAACATTAATACACCACCAGAATCAAGGACAAGGACGTGGCTTCTTATACAAACAATGAGAGTCACATGACAAGAACAAACCAATGGGGACATGACACAATGAACATGACAACCAATCAGAACGTGACACATTGAAGAAGGGAACCAATAGCATGAAGACATGAGGGCAAGGGAAGCATGACACAAACAGGAACCATAACTAAACTTCAAAATAAAAGACATGAAACATGAACATGAAACAAAATCAATAACAGACCTTACACATACTTACAATAACTTCTGCTTTTAAATGTGGCTCTTTCTCCAGTCAAACCTGAGAAGATTTAGACAACAGAGGGTGTATTTATACCCTGAGAACACCCGCCTTCTGAAGGTCATGTGATTTACAAGAAAACATACATTTTTTTCATTCCCCTTATCTCCAAAACTGTACAGGCTATAATACATTTTCAATAGAGTCAAGTGTATCAAAAAGTATATCTACAATTTAATTGCTGTTCATAAAATTCCTGCTGTCCAAGAAAAGCCATTTCAAGTTCAAATCTAGACCATTTGTCTAACTCACCTGAAATGTAAATCATGCATATGCATCATCTAGGGACAAAACTTCTAAATGATTTAACAAATTTAAAGGGTCCGTTCTTCGTACGTCGCTAACTCAGTTAGCTGGATTTGATTGTTGCCGATTTCACTTGATCTTGGATAATTTGGTTCTTCGAAACTCATCCTGGACTTGCTGTCATAGCAACAGGTCCGTAAGCTTTAACCTGCTCGGGAGCAGGCTTATTTCATGTAAACAGGATTCGATCTCATCATTTTAAGCAGAATTGATTCTTAAAATCTGTCACAGCCACCGCTACTTTATTATAAGAGTACCCTGCTGGTCCAGGGACAATCATTTAAAATAATAATAATAATTAAAAATTTAATTTGAAAATAAGATAATGCTGTGTGGTCTATAATACTATAGACACAGCCAGTTTTACTAATTGAAAGATCTATTAGTGATGAAATAATTACTTTATAATTGTATTGGAGTCTTACACACATGCTATACAGTTCATCTGAGCTGTGCATTAATTTGAGTGATGACAGATATTATGGGAGGGGCTTGATGGAGCGCAGGAGATGCAGATAACATGATCTCTAAGAAACTTTAATTAATGCTGTCACATAACAAATCTGCTTCAAATATAAAATTAAATGAATTGCTAATTACAACATTGAAATAAAAATGTAAAGCCTGTACAAATAGTAGAAGTCATGAACATAAATAACTGGGAATCATGTAAAAAAATACAAATAAATTAAAAACAGTGCACATTTAATTTATCTATTTACATCTATATACATTCATGTAGTTTTGTTCGCTTGGCTGTTTCCTTAAAGGTCCAAAAATTTGTCAAGTTTTTTGTAAGGTGTCTTTTTTAATTATATGATGTCATTACGTTGCTGTCTTGCCGCCAGCCAATCGCTGCATTGCTGATCGTGGTTTCGAGTATCCATACATCTGCCCTTTTCAAGGAACACGAGGACGCGCAGTAATCTTAGACAACTTAATCCAGATATTTTAATCTAATATGCAAATTCATTTGAAGAACCAAATTAGCCAGAGATCAGTTATCACGATTAGAATATCTGACATCTTTCAAATCATCTCAGATGTATTAAGCGAGGTACGAAGAACCTTGGTTGGACATTATTATTATTATTATTATAACTTTATTTCAAATTTAAATATGTTCAAAAGACATTTTAGCAGCCATGTTAAAAACAGAGTTAATGTGTAATCAAAACCAAGTCACATAATGATGTTGCCACCTTTTAGATAATAGCTATAAAAAATGTTTTATCAATTTCCTAAGATCATGTGATTTACAGGAAAGTTTAGGATGTTTTTTTTTTTAGTAAGGATTTAAAAAAAGAAAAAGCTTTGCTGTAAGACAAATGAAGAGGAGGAATAAATATTCCATAAAAAAACCAAGATATATTTACATTTACATTTAGTCATTTAGCAGACGCTTTTATCCAAAGCGACTTACAATTGGGGAATACATAAAGCGATTCATCTTGAAGAGGCAATCAGACAGAGCAAGTACTCGAAACACCAAGTCTCAGGCATTGTTTAAATAAGTACAAGCTAGCTAGGGAGGGAGAGAAAGATAAAGGGAAATATATATATATATATATATTTTTTTTTTTTAGGATGAAGTCAGGTAGTGTCGAAAGCGATGAGTTTTCAGTTGTTGCTTGAAGATTGACAGGGATATAATTTCATTATTTTATTGAGAAAAAAATTTAACAACACCCCTGAAAAAAAAAGAACAGAATGTCCAAATAGTTTAAAACTAAAATGCCTGTCCCAATGTTTGTTCCATGACTAAAGGCAATGCAATTATTCACTCAAACCGTTACCAAACAGAGACATTAATTAAGCTGTTAAGCTGTAAATTCCTTTACAGTTTTTTTTACACACTAAAATAAAAAAATAACAGTTAGTGGAACTTGACACCCAAGGAGCAAACCTCAGCCCACAGATCTGCACAACTATAAGCACATTCTCAGCCTCACACTTTTTGCAACTTTTGCTTGAGTAAAGTTTTGGAATAGTTGGACCTTTTGAATTAAAATGAAGATCTGAGCTAATACACATTTGTGTTTTTAATTGATTTTTTTGGTTGATTCATCAAATCACAAATTACTTATTTTTATTTTTTTTAAACAGTATGCATATCATTCTAAACAATGTTTGATTATTGTAAGAAAACTAAATAGTATATTAAAGTGTTTATATCCTTAGAAAAACTAGCTGTGTTTTTCCACAACTCATAAAAATGTAAATACCATTTTTCCAAACACACACAGTTCACAGTTCACAGACGGCCTCCTTAGCTGTGACAGAACATGGCGAGGATTTGCTGACGGCCTCCATAGCCTTGACAGGATGGGCGGGAAGTTCACTGACAGTCTCCCTGACTGTGACAGGACAAATTGGGAGTTCATAATTGATTACCACTGACACCTCTGAAGGTTCTTCAGCAGATGCCGCCACCTCTGGAGACATTACAGTGGTGCCACCTCGAGCAGTTCTGTGGTGGTGTACGCAGCCCAAATGCAACAAAGCGATCCCCATCATGGGAAGTGCTGCAGACAGGGAATTAGTTCAGGGACAGGAGTGAGCTGGTTTGGGCATACTGGATGCCACACTGGATGCCAACCTCTGACGCTTGATGACAGTTTCCCTTGATAGGACAGTGGAGGGTTGCAGTACAACAGCCGCAACAGGACATGGCTCTGGGGTGGCAGAAATGACGTGAAGCGGTTCTGGAAGGTCAGACGAGACATGGAGAGGCTCTGGCAGGTCAGCTGAGACTTAATAATATAAGTGACTACTGTGAAATTGAGACCAGTTTACCAATCACACAGAGACCTTTAAAATTATACCAAACATGAAAGGGAAAAAACAACATTCACAAGATATTACACTTGTGGCATTTACATATTCTTAACTAACTTTGAGTGAACCCTTTTGGGGGGAAAGAGGGAGAGGCAGAGATGGCAGGGGGGAGAAGGGGGTCGTAAATGATCACAGAAGATAAGTTTGGTCAGGGTGGTGTTGTTTGTTCTCTTTGGATATCTTTTTGTTCTCTTTGGAGATCTCTTCTCCAGATTAGTTTTATGGCTTTATTGCATGGCATCTGTCTTTGGGAGAGTTCCTGAGTTTTGGCCTCAATTAATTTTATAAGGAAAAAAATTCACTCCTTGCAGAATGAACAGAGGAAGTTTTCAGATCCATATGCAGAGCTATTTATTAAAAGATGTGGTCAAAACAAGCAGTTTCAAAACACTAGCAAACAGGTATGGCGTAAGCAAAACAAAGAGTAATCCAAGGACAGACGTGATAAGTCTCCGGCGAACAATATCCAACAGGGCAAGGCAAAGAGAGATAATCCAAGTACACAGCAATAGTCCTGGCAGGGGCAAACAGAGTCCGAATGGCAAGACGAAAGGGTAATATGAAATACACAGGCAAGAATCTGATACACGGGAAAACAGGCAAGGCAAGACTATGAATAAACTAGGAAAACTAGAACAGGCTCCGTAAAGTAGCTATCAGCTAACACCGTGATAAACGCTTAAAAATACTCGGTGATCTGAGCAGGAACTGAGTGCATGTTATGCTGCGTTCACGCCATATCGTAATTACCGTAATTCTGAGATGAACTCGGGGCTGTTCACGTCCTCCAACTGGGGAGTTTCTATAGCGACAGTCAACAAAATGAACCCACATGAAAGAATGCTACTGGCAGCTGTAAAACACATAATTACAACATTAAATTACATTTGCATGCTATTAATAAACATTGCAGAACACAGAAAGCGTATCAGGTAAAAATAATTACTTACCGTTTGTTAGTTTATTGTATGTTTGCTATTATTAACGACGGCGATAAATGTGTTATTGCTAACCTAAACAGACAACAACAATATAATTACAGTATGAACACTTACATAATGTCTTATATATTAAAGTACAGTATATATGTATCCATTTTCCACTTTTTTAGAGCAACAATAGCTTTCTTTGAAAATAAAAGGGCATTACCAGCAGTACTAAAATCAGGCATTGCCTGGTGTCACAAATCCAGGCCATGAACTTCTGTTCATTCACCACTAGAGGTCACTCACCCATCACATGGACTTTCACACCACACAGTTACAGATCACTCATAGACTGCATTTCCCATCATCCACTGCACCAACACAGCTGTTCACACTGATCACGCTTGCACCTGTTTACCATCTCACAATCACCATCACCCAATCACACACACACACACACACTAAATAAGCCCTGGACTTTCTCCTACTCACTGCCGAGTATTGTTTAGCCTAGCTGCATTACAAAGCATTCCCAGTGTTTCCTAGTTAGATTTCCTGTGTTCTGATTCCTGCCTGTGATCCTGGATTATTCTCTCTGCCTAGCCCTCTGGATATTGTATGCTGATCGTCGACCCACGCTTGCTCTATGGACTGCTCTGTGTTTTGCCCCTGCCATACCTGTTTACTGATTACTGACCTTGCCTGAATATGACCATGTTTTATAATAAAGCTTTGCGAATGGATCCTCTCGTCTCACGTCTCGTCAACCCCGTAACAGAATACTCGGCCAACAAAGGATCCAGCGGCTTTTCTAGTGGATATTGGCCAAGTAGGGACATGGCAGGTATGTTACTAACCCTCGAGCAGGGCTCGCGACCACTCGAGGATTATATACAAGACTACTTGGACCTCGCCCATTTTTCTGATCTGCCGGACTGTGTACTCATAGACTTCTTTTGTGAGGGCATTAATCAGCCGCTGAAGTCACAGCTCATCCGTGAGGGTCCCCGTTCATCTTTCAGTCAGTTTCTGGACTATGCTCTATTGACGATCGGTCCAGCATTCACTGTGGGGGTCGTGGAGGAACGAGACACCGCACCCAATTGTGTGATCACAGCCGCGCTAGAGCACACTCACAAAATGGCGGCCACAACAACACCCCGTAGCGCCATTGCTGCCAGTCACGAGCCAAGTCAAGTCCCGGCTGATGTTAAAGAGCCAAGTCAAGTCCCGGCTGATGTTAAAGAGCCAAGTCAAGTCCCAGCTGATGTTAAAGAGCCAAGTCAAGTCCCAGCTGATGTTAAAGAGCCAAGTCAAGTCCCAGCTGATGTTAAAGAGCCAAGTCAAGTCGCCGCTGATGTTAAAGAGCCAAGTCAAGTCCCAGCCTATGTTAAAAAGCCAAGTCAAGTCGCCGCTGATGTTAAAGAACCAAGTCAAGTCACAGCCTGTGTTAAAAAGCCAAGTCAAGCCACAGCCTATGTTAAAAAGCCAAGTCAAGTCGCCGCTGATGTTAAAGAACCAAGTCAAGTCATAGCCTATGTCAAAAGGTCAAATCAAGCTACAGTTGTTCGTCACGAGTCAAGCCAAGCCACAAGTGATCGTCACGAGTCAAGCCAAGCCACAAGTGATCTTCGTGAGTCAAGCCAAGCCACAAGTAAGCTTCGTGAGTCAAGCCAAGCCACAGTTGATCGTCACGAGTCAAGCCAAACCCCAGTTGATCGTCACAAGTCAAGCCAAGCCACAGTTGATCGTCACGAGTCAAGCCAAGCCACAGTTGATCGTCACGAGTCAAGCCAAACCCCAGTTGATCGTCACGAGTCAAGCCAAGCCACAGTTGATCGTCACGAGTCAAGCCAAACCCCAGTTGATCGTCACGAGTCAAGCCAAGCCACAGTTGATCGTCACGAGTCAAGCCAAGCCACAATTGATCGTCGCGAGTCCAACCAAAGCACAGCGCTCCAGCCAGAGTCTCTTCGTGCCTCAACGCTCCAGCCAGAGTCACACCACATCTCAGCTCTCCAGCCAGAGTCACACCACGTCTCGGCTCAGCATCCAGAGTCACACCAAACCACTGTGGATCATCATGAACTCACCCAACTCACAGCTGACCAGCCAGTGTCACGCCACGTCTCAGCTCCTCAGCCAGAGCCTCTTCACGTCTCAGCTCCTCAGCCAGAGCCTATTCCACCCAGAGACTTAAGGTCAGTCCTTCGAGTTCTCTGGTTGATATCCAGCGTGAGGGATGCACCGCTGGTGTCTGTACGCACTGCTGGTATCCCCAAATCCACTCACTTTGACCCTCCTGTCCCTGAACTGATTACCCTGTCTGAAGCGCTTCCCAGGATGGGGATCGCGTTATGTTGCATTTGGGCCGCATACACCATCTCTGAACTGCCCCAGGGGATGGCATCCGCTGCAGCTCCTCCAGAGGTGAAGGCACATGCTGCAGAACCTCCCCAAGCGGTGGTGCTCGCCTCAGCCCCTTGCAAGGTGGTGGCGCCCAGCAATGTACTCTCAGTCTGTCATGTTACTACCGTAGAACTTCCAGAGGTGGCGGCGTTAGCTGCAGAACCTCCAGAGGTGTCAGTGGTATCCTCCTGTGAACTTTCACCCTGCCCTGTCACAGCAAGGAAGGCCGTCTGTGAACTTTCACCCTGTCCTGTCACGGCAAGGAAGGCCGTCTGTGAACTCGCGCCCTGTCCTGTCACGGCTAAAGAAGCCGTCTGTGAACTCTCGCCCTGTCCTGTCACGGCAAAGGAGGCTGTCTGTGATTCCCTGTTCTGCCTAGTCACGGCTATAGAGGCCGCCTGTGATTCCATGTCCTGCCCAGTCACGGCTGTGAAGGCCGCCTGTGATTCCATGTCCTGCCCGGTCACGGCGATAGAGGCCGCCTGTGATTCCATGTCCTGCCCAGTCACGGCTGTGAAGGCCGCCTGTGATTCCTTGTCCTGCCCAGTCACGGCTATAGAGGCCGCCTGTGATTCCATGTCCTGCCCAGTCACGGCTGTGAAGGCCGCCTGTGATTCCTTGTCCTGCCCAGTCACGGCTATAGAGGCCGCCTGTGATTCCATGTCCTGCCCTGTCACGGCTACGAAGGCCACCTCTGAATTCCTGTCATGTCCTGTCACGGCTATGGAGGCCGTCAGTGATTCCCCGTCCGGCCCTGTCACTGCTATGGAGGCCGTCTGTGATTTCCTGTCCTGCCCCGTCACGGCTATGGAGGCCGTCAGTGATTCCCCGTACGGCCCTGTCACTGCTATGGAGGCCATCTGTGATTTCCTGTCCTGCCCCGATGTCGCGGCTATGGAGGCCATCTGGGATTTCCTGTCCTGCCTTGGCACGGCTATGGAGGCCGCCTGTGATTCCCAGACCTGCTCAGCCACTGCCCCTGAGACCAGGAAGGCTCTCCCTGTGTTGTCTGTCTCTACTCTCCCTGTGTTGTCTGTCTCTGCTCTCACTGTGTTGTCTGTCTCTGTTTTCCCCCAGATCTCAGACTCAGTCATGGTTTCCTGCCTGGTCTACAGTCCTACTCTGGTCTGGTGGTCTCTGGTCCCGTCTGCTCCGCCCTGGGGGGCTCCTGTCACGCCTGCTCCGCCCTGGGGGGCTCCTGTCACGCCTGCTCCACCCTGGTGGGCTCCAGTCCCGTCCGCTCCGCCCTGGTGGGCTCCAGGTCCGTCCGCTCCACCCTGGTGGGCTCCAGGTCCGTCCGCTCCACCCTGGGGGGCTCCAATTCCATCCTCTCCACCCTGGCTTCCACATGGACCTGGCCCTCCATCCCTCCCCCTGTTCCGCCTCCGCTCCACCGCCCTCCTGGGATTGTTTAGGAGCATCTGGAAGCCGCTCCTTGGGGGGGGGGGGTTTTCATTCACCACTAGAGGTCACTCACCCATCACATGGACTTTCACACCACACAGTTACAGATCACTCATAGACTGCATTTCCCATCATCCACTGCACCAACACAGCTGTTCACACTGATCACGCTTGCACCTGTTTACCATCTCACAATCACCATCACCCAATCACACACACACACACACACACACACACACACACTATATAAGCCCTGGACTTTCTCCTACTCACTGCCGAGTATTGTTTAGCCTAGCTGCATTACAAAGCGTTCCCAGTGTTTCCTAGTTAGATTTCCTGTGTTCTGATTCCTGCCCGTGATCCTGGATTATTCTCTCTGCCTAGCCCTCTGGATATTGTATGCTGATCATCGACCCACGCTTGCTCTATGGACTGCTCTGTGTTTTGCCCCTGCCATACCTGTTTACTGATTACTGACCCTGCCTGAATATGACCATGTTTTATAATAAAGCTTTGCGAATGGATCCTCTCGTCTCACGTCTCGTCAACCCCGTAACAGCTGGATGCGAATTCTTGACATGTACATAATTAATATACAAAGTATACACACATATATTATGTAAACAAAAACTTTTATTTTGAATGTGATTAATCGCGATTAATCGTTTGACAGCACTAATATATACAGTGGGGCAAAAAAGTATTTAGTCAGCCACCAATTGTGCAAGTTCTCCCACTTAAAAAGATGAAAGAGGCCTGTAATTTTCATCATAGGTATACCTCAACTATGAGAGACAAAATAAGAAAAAAAATCCAGAAAATCACATTGTAAGGCAAGGCAAGTTTATTTATATAGCACATTTCATACACCGTGGTAATTCAAAGTGCTTTACATAAAAGAAAGTGAAATAGTCATTCACAGCAATAAAAACAAGGAATTAAAAATAATGAAAACAAGGAATTTTAAAAAGTTATAGAAATTGATTTAAAATGAAATTTAAAACAGTTAAATAGAATATGATTATACATAAAATACAGTGCAGTTAGTTCGGACGTAGCACAGTGTTCATTCAACAAATGCACAGCTAAACAGATGAGTTTTCAGTCTGGATTTAAATGTGCCTAATGTTTTAGCACATCTGATCTCTTCTGGAAGCTGGTTCCAACTGCGGGCGGCATAATAGCTAAAAGCGGACTCCCCTTGTTTTGTGTGAACCCTTGGTATTACTAACTGACTCGATCCTAATGATCTGAGTGGTCTGTTAGGTTTATATTCAGTGAGCATATCTGCAATGTATTTAGGTCCTAGGCCATTGAGTGACTTATAAACGAGTAAAAGTACTTTAAAATCAATCCTAAATGTAACTGGAAGCCAGTGTAAGGACCTGAGGACTGGTGTGATATGCTCAGATTTTCTGGTTCTAGTCACAATCCTGGCAGCAGCGTTCTGGATGAGCTGCAGCTGTCTAATGGTCTTCTTTGGAAGGCCGGTGAGGAGACCATTACAATAATCCACCCTGCTGGTGATAAAGGCATGAACAAGTTTCTCCAAGTCGTGACTGGAAACAAAACATCTAATTCTTGCAATGTTTTTGAGATGATAGTATGCTGTTTTAGTTACTGCTTTGACATGATTACTAAAACTAAGGTCTGTCTCCAGAATCACCCCAAGATTTCTGACTTGATTTTTAGTTGTTTGACCCCTAGAGTCAAGGTATGCATTCACCTTGAGAACTTCATTTCCAAATGCAATGACTTCAGTTTTCTCCTTGTTTAGCTGAAGAAAGTTTTGGCACATCCAACTGTTAATTTCATCAATGCATTGGCAGAGGGAGTCAATGGGGCTATAGTCATTTGGAGATAAGGCCAGGTAGATCTGGGTATCATCAGCATAGCTGTGATAGGCAATTTGGTTTTTCCTCATTATCTGACTTAGTGGGAGCATATACAGGCTAAACAAGAGCGGTGCAAGAATTGAGCCTTGTGGGACTCCTACATTGTAGGATTTTTAATGAATTAATTGGTAAATTCCTCGGTAAAATAAGTATTTGGTCACCTACAAACAAGCAAGATTTCTGGCTCTCACAGACCTGTAACTAGGGCTGTGACGGTATCGGATTTTTTCTCACCGTGGTGAAGCAGCAACAATTATCGCGGTTTGGCGGTTAATCGCACGAACCCCCAAATCACTCCCTCCCCTCCCCCCTCCTGCCGGAAATCTCTAATGACTTTTGATCAAGAATGCATGCAGCTTAGGCTTGTTGTGATAGACGGTGTTGGCGGTGATACAGGTGTTGAGTCACAACACCGGTTACGTCACTTGCCCACTGCGCACCGTCCCCCACCATCGTTTTTTTTTTATTTATTTTTTTATAGTAATACAAATCATTTAGTTCAGTTAGAGGACACTACAATTAAAACTGAACGCGGCTGCTCAAAGCAGCGCTCTGAAGGACAAATCACATTTATTTTATCACGTCAGGAGAGTGAGGCGAGCTGACTGACAAGAAGAGTGAGGTGAGACAGACAAGAAGATGGCAGAAGAGTTTCAAAACGAAATAAAAGCGCCTGTTTTAAAAATATTTGGGATTTTGAAAAGCCTGTTGACTTCTGCCATTAATTTAAGTGATAATGGAAGTTTTTTTAAACATTCGTTTCTCATTTATTTGGTTCCACGGTATTTGCTGATTTTATTTTATTTAAACTGTATTTTTTCCCCATTATTTTACATCAAGGTGTATGCTGTCCGTGCCTCCAAACTTTCTTATTCGTTTTGCTAATAAAACAAAATTCCTCATTCTTTACTGATTTTTAGTTTTGTATACCTATTTAAACTTTGTGTAAGTTATTTGTTATTTTATATTAGGCATATAGCATGGTGTATTTTTATTCGTTTTGTTGATAAAAGTATGTTCCACGTTATATTTTGTTGTTGCTTGAATTGAATTGATGCCGAATTGCCGCTAATTTAAAAGCGAAAGTAAAATGTGCATGGTGCTTTTTATAAGCTATTTAAGCAAGGGAAAGTGAGGGAAATCTCAAACGAACTAAAAGCAAACAACTGCTTGACGCCGAATTGCCGCTAATTTGATAGTGAAAGTAACAGGTGCATGGCGCTTACAGGCTATTACAGTCCGTGGATATAAACGCACTGGTCCAAACGCTACTTGTTTAATAAATTTGTTGAAACGCATCGTTTGTAACAGCAAATTAGGATGTCATTAATATTATTTAATTAGGCTACATTTATAATAACAACCTTTCTAAATTGCAACATAAAATAGGCTTTTTTTCTGATTTGGGATTTTCAAAGTGCAACATAAAAATGGAACATCAGACTAGCTGTCTGTACAAGTGTTCTGCTGTTGTACGACTACTTAAGTGAGACTGTTTTTTTAGTCCCGCTCCCACGAGCTTATTCCGCATCCACACCCACCCGCAGGGGCGGACTGGCCATCGGGAGAACCGGGACAATTCCCGGTGACCTGGCAGCCAATTTGGCCCGCTACCCTACTTTTTATTTATTTATTTTTTTGTTGTTATTTTTGCCTGCCGAATGTATACTAAAGTGATTATTTCCGAATTCGCCATTCAATAATAAAACTCCAATAAATCATGACTCGGCTAGTCTTCTTGGCTGGCAACGCGATTTGCCTCGCGCACGCTCCGCGCGTCCGCGCTTCCGCCAAAAGGACGCGAGACTCGAGAATGGAGTAGAAGCGCCCAGGTGGAGCAGAGAGGCAAAACTGTCCTGTTTATGACTTCAAGTGCAGGTCAGTTACATCTGTAAATAGACAGACTATTGTAGTTTTGTCTTAGTTTACTTAGTTAAACTGCTAGCAAATGTTAGCAGTAGCAGTCAATTTGCTGCAAAATTACCAAAATGACAATTACTATTGTAAAGAGTAGGACTTTAGCAGACAAATATTCACATCGTTTTATAACAGGTTTAGAGGGAGCTAAGGCAGACAACAACACAACCCTTACGAAAATGAACCGTGGTTTCACTTAAAATAAAACCAAAAACTTGTGATAATGCAAAAACATGTTAAATATTAAGATTTTTCTATAAAGGTATATTCAAGATGTAGCTATTATTGTACTAATTTTGAAATTTAGGAAAGATAAAACAATAACACATGATCCTAATGTAATAATTGTTTCTCAAATAAATGTATACTATGTGCAAACAAATTACAATGAGGTGGTTGTTTTGCAACAAGGTGGAGACGTGTTGATGAAAAAGTGACAGGTACAAGAAAAAAAACACATGAGAGACAGAGAGATGTCAGAGAAAATGAAGAGACTATTCAAGAGATAACCTTTAATTATTTTGCGCGGCCCCAGCCTAGGGATTTAAACTTTTATGTGATGATGATGATGGCCATACAAAAAATATTGTTGTCCGGTGTATGTGATGGCCTGGATGCGTGTGAGATTTCCCGGCCTGAAATTTTGTCCCAGTCCGCCCCTGCCCACCCGCTCCTGCTATATATTCACTCTTTGTTCACCCGCTGTCCGCTTAGAATCATTTTCCTCCTAACCTGACCGTTCCCGCTAAATATATATCTCGTTTCCAGAATCTCACATTTAAATTCCCACTACTGAAAGAGAGAGAGATAACAAATAAAAATGTCTGCACTAAAATTATTTTATTGTATGCTATTTATTTTATTCGTCTTGTCCAGAATCAAATTAGTTTTACATCGTACTGTCAACACAATAGGAAAAAGTGTCGCAGAGAAAATAAATAAATAATGTAGACAGGTTGTACAAAAATTGTAGCCTATTTGTTATTTTTATTCGTCTTGTCAAAATACAAAATTCGTTTAACATTTTGCTGTCAACACAGTAGGAAAAGAAAATACAGTATATATATCTTGCAGAGAAAAAAACCCCCCCGACATCTGTCATTTCAATTTATAAGCAAAATATGAAAAAAAACGTTGGCTTGTAGACATTGCGAAATGAAATAACTGAACAATTTAACATCCCTGAGAAGAATGTCCAGAGTCAGACTTGCCTGACGTGGGTTTCTTAGTAGTAAACACCACTTTCCAGTCCAAGATGAACGTCCTTCAAGGACAGTGCATCCACACTTTGCTTTGCCATCCTTACTCTGCTCTGTCACTCATCACAGCCTGTCTGAGGGCCGTTATCCACATGCTGCGTGCACAGACCCCGCAATAAAATTCATGACACAGAAAGCACTGGTCCGTGTGTGCAGCACGTGAGCGATAAGAGTGAGTAAAGCGCAGATATGCTGTTCTGAAAGGACGTCATGAACGGGATATTGTTAGACCGCCCACTCCCGTTCAAATTACATCAGAGTTACCGACTGCTACGGTGTTTTATTCGCAAGAAATCTGGTCGGGTCCCGCGGAATGCAGACAGCTTCCTTCTGCAAATACCTTGCAAAAAAAGTGCGGTGATGACGGTGATGACCTTCACACCGCGGTCGGCATCTCGTTACCGCGGTGATGCGGTAATGCGGTTATCGTCACAGCCCTACCTGTAACTTCTTCTTTAAGAGGCTCCTCTGTCCTCCACTCGTTACCTGTATTAATGGCATCTGTTTGAACTCGTTATCAGTATAAAAGACACCTGTCCACAACCTCAAACAGTCACACTCCAAACTCCACTATGGCCAAGACCAAAGAGTTGTCAAAGGACACCAGAAACAAAATTGTAGACCTGCACCAGGCTGGGAAGACTGAATCTTCAATAGGTAAGCAGCTTGGTGTGAAGAAATCAACTGTGGGAGCAATTATTAGAAAATGGAAGACATACAAGACCACTGATAATCTCCCTCGATCTGGGGCTCCACGCAAGATCTCACCCCGTGGGGTCAAAATGATCACAAGAACTGTGAGCAAAAATCCCAGAACCACACGGGGGGACCTAGTGAATGACCTGCAGAGAGCTGGGACCAAAGTAACAAAGGCTACCATCAGTAACACACTGCGCCGCCAGGGACTCAAATCCTGCAGTGCCAGACGTGTCCCCCTGCTTAAGCCAGTACATTTCCAGGCCCATCTGAAGTTTGCTAGAGAGCATTTGGATGATCCAGAAGAGGACTGGGAGAATGTCATATGGTCAGATGAAACCAAAATAGAATTTTTTGTAAAAACTCAACTTGTCGTGTTTGGAGGAGAAAGAATGCTGAGTTGCATCCAAAGAACACCATACCTACTGTGAAACATGGGGGTGGAAACATCATGCTTTGGGGCTGTTTTTCTGCAAAGGGACCAGGACGACTGATCCGTGTAAAGGAAAGAATGAATGGGGCCATGTATCGTGAGATTTTGAGTGAAAACCTCCTTCCATCAGCAAGGGCATTGAAGATGAAACTTGGCTGGGTCTTTCAGCATGACAATGATCCCAAACACACTGCCCGGGCAACGAAGGAGTGGCTTAGTTGAGGTATACCTATGATGAAAATTACAGGCCTCTCTCATCTTTTTAAGTGGGAGAACTTGCACAATTGGTGGCTGACTAAATACTTTTTTGCCCCACTGTATATATATATATATATATATATATATATATATATATATATATATATATATATATATATATATATATATATATATATATATATATAAGTGCATCTCAATAAATTAGAATGTCGTGGAAAAGTTCATTTTTTCTTGTAACTTATTTCAAAAAGTGAAACTTTCATATATTCTAGATTCATTACATGTAAAGTAAAACATTTCAAAAGTTTTTTTGTTTTAATTTTGATGATTAGCGCTTACAGCTAATGAAAGTCAAAAATCAGTATCTCAAAATATTAGAATATTTACATTTGACTTCCAATAAATGACCATCCATACAGTATAAATTCTGGGTATCTCTTGTTCTTTGAAACCACAATAATGGGGAACACTGCTGACTTGGCAATGGTCCAGAAGATGATCATTGACACCCTCCACAAAGAGTGTAAGTCACAGAGGGTCATTACTGAAAAGGGTGGCTGTTTAAGGAGTGCTGTATCAAAGCATATTTAATGCAAAGTTGACTGGCAGGAAGAAATTGGGTAGGAAAATGTGCACAAGCAACAGGGATGACCGCAAGCTTGAGAATACTGTCAAGCAAAGCTGATTCAAACACTTGTGAGAGCTTCACAAGGAGTGGACTGAAGCTGGAGTCAGTACATCAAGAGTCACCACGCTCAGACATCTTCAGGAAAAGGGCTACCAAGCCACTTCTGAACCAGAGACAACGTCAGAAGCATCTTGCCTGGGCTAAGGAGAAAAAGAACTGGACTATTGCTCAGTGGTCCAAAGTCCTCTTTTCAGATAAAAGTAAATTTGGCTTTTCATTTGGAAATCAAGGTCTGGAGTCTGGAGGAAGACTGGAGAGGCACAGAATCCAAGCTGCTTGAAGTCCAGTGTGAAGTTTCCGAAGTCAGAGGTGATTTGGGGTGCCGTGACATCTGCTGGTGTTGATCCATTGTGTTTTATCAAGTCCAAAGTCAATGCAGCCGTCTAATAGGAGATTTTAGAGCACTTTATGCTTCCATCTGCTGACAAGCTTTATGGAGATGCTGATTTCCTTATCCAGCAGGACTTTAGCACCTGCCCACAGTGCCAAAACCACTTCCAAGTGCTTTGCTGACCATGATATTACTGTGCTTGATTGGCCAGCCAACATGCCTGACCTGAACCCCATATGGAATCTATGGGATATTTTCAAGAGAAAGATGAGAAACAGTCGATCCAACAATCCAGACGAGCTGAAGGCTCAATAGTGCCTCAGCAGAGTCACAGACTGATCGCTTCCATGCCACACCTCACTGATGCTGGAGTTTGTGCTAAAGGAGCCCTGACCAAGTGTTGAGTGCATAAATGAACATACTTTAAAGAACTTGAACTTTTCTGTTTTGCAAATCCTTTTTTTGATTGATCTTAGGAAATATTCTAATATTTTGAGATACTGATTTTTGACTTTCATTAGCTGTAAGCTCTAATCATCAAAATTAAAACAAAAAAAACTTTTGAAATGTTTTACTTTACATGTAATGAACCTAGAATATATGAAATTTTCACTTTTTGAAATAAGTTACGAGAAAAAAATAACTTTTCCACGACATTCTAATTTATTGAGATGCACCTGTATATAAAATATAATTTTTGTAAAAAGTACATAAAAATCTTAATTTTGTAAATAGCCCTTTACCAATTATTTTTAATATCTAGGTACCTCAGTAATTTCACCATAATACAAACAATATGATAAATACAATAGAACAAAGACACAAATTAAATAATTAAAATGTTTTAAGCACAATAGATTTATTGGCACGGCTACTCAGCACAGATGAATCTAATGGTTGAGGTGTACGTGTGGCTATCAGTCACCGCACAGGTATGATTGTCATTTGGACATTTCTGGATTACATCCATTATTAAATCGATAAGTTTTAGTGGTGCAACGGATCACAAAACTCACGGTTCGGATCATACTACAGATTTTGAGTCACAGATCAGATCATTTTTCGGAACAGCAAAAAAAGTTAGCTTTTCATTAATTACTAAAAGCTTACTTTAAGTACTTCTATACCCCAGCAGAAACTACTAAAGAAAATCTTAACTACTAAAGTCAGTAATAAAATAAGAACAATTACACAAAAACGTCTGAATCGTGCCTCTCTCTCTCTTGCGTGCTTCAGTGTGTGCGGCAGCAGCTGAGCACAGAAAAGACTTTAGCAAGACAAAACATGTGCAAATGATAAACTTTCACTGTATGAACAGTGAGTTAATCCGTGAATCAAATGCGTGCCGAACCGTGGGGACTGGTCCATCATCTACGTTCCGTTGCGCCCCTAATAATTTTAATTAGTCCAGCTGCTGTGAGAAAAGGCTACAAAAGATCCGCCACCTGCAGCATCCTCACATGCGATATAGCCTAGCCGGGACTCCTCCTTTATGTTTACAGACGTGATGTAATGACGCAAATTCTAACGACAGCAAACTTGTATTTCCCGCAAAAGCCTACCAGTACCACTCAAATTAGAACACATTAAAAGATTACCGTTGTGAATCTGGCTAATGTAAGGAGATAGTTTTGGACACTGGCTGGTTATTTACTTGTTCAAAAATTGATTTAGCATAATTTTTAACTAAAGTTATTGACTACAGCTTAAACGTAGGAATACATAGTAAATTACATAATGTAAAATGTAAAAATAAAACCATACATAGTCACCATTGTACAAGTTTAATATAAACTGGTTCTTATTAAAGATTCAAAAGTTATAATAATAGTGGTTCTATAATTTGTCTTTAGTTTGATTAACATTAAAGATGGACAGCACAGCAGCAGGTGTATTAGACTGTAATGATGTGAAGGTCAGATCATTTTACCAACTCGGATCTTTGAATCTCTTTGAACAAATGCTTTTTCAAAGTAATTTAGTTCATTTCAGAAGAATTTATTTAAATGGACAGTTCACCCAAAAATTTAAATTCTGTCATTAATTACTCGCCTGTAAAAAAGTGTTCATCTTCCGAACACAAATTAAGATATTTTTGATGAAATCCGAGAGCTTTCTGACCCTCCATAGACAGCAACATAACTGAAATGTTCCCAGGCCCAGAAACGTAGCAAGGACATCGTTAAAATAGTCCATGTGACTGTGGCAAGGCGGGCGTGGGAAGGCGAAAGGCTGCAGCGGGAGAACGGGTGCGGAGACGAGCGGTGATAAGGAGGTCAAGTGAATAATGACTAACACCTGTATCTATTTCCAGTGATTGGGGGAGAGACGAGAGAAAAGCGGCCCACAGACCTGGGAGTAGGAGAGAGACTGAACGCCAGCAGAGACTGAGCATTGTGTGTTGTGTCTGGGAGAGATGGAAAAGGCAGAGAGCCTGACAACACGTGATTTTTATTTTGTTGATTTTTTTTTTAGTATTAAAACGGATTTACTCGCCACCCCTGACTCCCTCGTCCTTCATCATATTTGAACCTTGTTACAGTGACATTAGTGGTTCACCCGTAATGTTATGAAGCTATGAGAATACTTTTTGTGCAATGAAAACCAAAATAACGACTTTATTCAACAAAGATGAATGAAGGTCTTACTGGTTTGGAATGACATGAGGGTAATTAATCAGAATTTTCATTTTTGGGTGAACTAACCCTTTAAATTGTTACATGTTAATAGCCAAATTCCACAACAATCTACTAATGTGACATTTCGAATGACTGTTAATGCAACCATGACCAAATTATAAGAAACAGAAACTATTAATTAATTGTCTGTTTCCCTCGCCCGATCTGTATAGTTCATTCGTTTGTCATGTCATCACATCCCCATAAAATTTATGGCATAAACCGAAGCTCTACCGGAAACTATTCACCGGAAATTATTCACCTCTCGATTCTTCGGGTTCAAGTCATTTGTTCTTTTGTCACATGCTTGCTTCCTGGCTCAGTATCTTACAACAAACACAAAGATTACATATTATTAACAGTGTATGCTGTTATTATATAAATGTATCCCTGCTTTAGCAAAGTGAATTTTCCTCATCATCATGGCCTCTTTATTGCCACATTCAATGTTAACAATCATGACAGAAATTCACAAATGTATAAATTGTGAGAAATAAAAAAAAGCTATAATTTGAGATCAGAAACGTATCACATAATACATAAACCTGTTTGTAAGGAAGGTTGGGAATTATTAACTAATTTCTGTATCCAATACTGCTGTCATGTCACGTCGGGAGATGAACTAGGCATTTGTCTTTCCGGTACAGACCGCATAGCGTCTAGCCCTATGATCGGACGGTAATTGTTTCTCATGTGGACGTCTGTAAAAATAAATTTAGTGATAAAACTCATGGATTCAGCTTGCGATTTATTCACAGTGGAGGAGCGAGTTCTATGATCCAGCACCCGGGAACGCGCTGCTCACGTGGCCACTTACATTCGTCTGCTATAAATAAAATGAATTTTATTTACAAATGTATTCTTATTAATCCAAGCATATTTTATATTATCTAATCCTATTTATTATTTGATTATTTAAATCTCCTGTAAATCGGAAAAGACGCACTATATAGTGTATATATTTATACGTGATTTAGTTATGGATATAATACACATTTTAAAATTGTATTGCGTACCTGCTGCTGCCATAAAGCCCCGTTTCGAATGTTTACGTGCTTTTCTTCTCTTTCTGCTCCCACTCGCTGTGGTGTTGCAGTTATGAAGTATAGTTCTTTTAAATAATTTCCAGCATTTCAGAAATAAATATGCATGCAAATTACAGCAAAGTACAGCAGTTACCATACGGCGTTGTGGTCAGAAAGGTATTAAACAATACGTTTTGAATCGATTTCTTCCCATAAATTCCGAGTTCTGGATTTGGACGGCAATTAAATCAACACACAACTTTGGTGTTTGTCAAAAACATAATTTGGCCGGGGATTTTCACGTGGGTGGTGAGAGAAAAACACAGATTCGGATGGCAATGAAATTACCGACTACCCCCTGTAAATGGTGAAAATCACTTACGGCCCCATGAGAAACAAATACCGTATATGAGGCTGTCACGGGATGAACAAACGACTCAAACCCGAACCCGGAGACTCGGCTGATATGCTTGGGGTGTCAGTCAGAGCACAGAGCACATCCATTATCCCAATTTTATTTTCTCATTCATGCATGATTCGAAAGTGTCAAGTACAGTATATTTACATACCGCATGATAAACGAAATAGCAAAATCTCTAACGTTGATAAATTATCGTTGTCATGATATCATCACACCAGCTACCCAAATTCTTATTAATATTCACATTATAAAAAATATCTAACGTTACATGGCTGATTTAGATCTTTTGAGTTCAGCTCATGAAAAATGGGGGCAAAAACTAAAGTGTTGCATTTATAATTTGGTTCAGTGTATATAACTTGATTATTAGCCTACTCTTGACAGAAAGCTGATTTGGTTTTTGAGAGAAAGAGTCGCGCAGAGACGGCAACGCGGCTGTTTGATTGGCGATCGCGCTGTGCTTATTCCATTCATTCGTGCATCATTTCATACAAGGCTTAAATCACTGACATTAAAATATACACAAATAGTAGAATGTGTATGATGTAGTATTTTAATTGATATTACTCTTGCCAAGCTCTGATTTCTGAGAGATGCATGGAGGCAATGCAGCTCATTGATTTGTGCTCATTTCATTCATATAGTTTACATTCATTCACTTCACACACTCATTACTGCGTAGTGACTTTAGGGGTTTATGTATAATATCATGCTGATCCTCTGGCTCACCTGTTATCCAGCAAACATAAGGAGTAACTGTGCCTTTCCGAATGAGGTATTTGGCTTCGGGCTAGTACACAGCCCTAGTACATAAGAACCTATATATGGCCAAAATGTGAGAAAACCATTATGTACACTCAACACTATTCATACTTCTAAATAACAATCAATCATCTTTAAGGATTCTTGTCTTATCAGGTTTCTGGGCCCGGGGACATGCAGAGCCATCAAAACATTGTGTATCTATAGTTATGAGTCTCAGAAATCAGAAGAATGAAACAGGAATCAGGAAGCGGATGATTGCTGACAGACAGAAACAGCAGTTTCCAGTAAGTTACATTATATCAGGCTAAACTATACCTTATAGGCTGTAAATGTGTAATTTGTTTTTCAGTAAACACACACACAGATAATGTCTGATATACAGACATACTGAAAAAACAGTTTCTCTTCTAAAGGTGATTTCTTTCCTTTTAATTACTGTAAAATTGACAGTGTACTAGATTAAATTATATAGGGTGATTATTATTTGTATTTACAACCTCAAATCAGGAAAAGTTGGGACAGTATGGAAAACGCAAATAAAAAAAAAGAAAGTAGTGATTTCTAAATTTACTTTGACTTGTATTTCATTGCAGACAATATGAACACAAAATGTTTCATGTTTTGTCTGGTCAACTTCATGTCATTTGTAAATATACATCCTTTCCTGTCATTCAGACCTGCAACACATTCCAAAAAAAGTTGGGACAGTAAAGCATTTACCACTTTGTAATGTTGCAATTCCTTTTCACAACACTTAAAAGACGTTTAGGGACTGAAGACACCAAGTGATGAAGTGTTTCAGGTGTAATTTTGTCCCATTCTTCCTGCAAACAAGTCTTAAGGTGGGCAACAGTACGGGGTCTTCGTTGTCGCATTTTGCGCTTCAAAATGCACCACACATTCTCTATTGGAGACAGGTCGGGACTGCAGGCAGGCCAGTCAAGTACCCGTACCCTCTTCCTCCGCAGCCAGGACTTTGTAATGTGTGCAGAATGTGGTTTTGCATTGTCTTGTTGAAATATGCATGGACGTCCCTGGAAAAGATGTCTTCTTGAAGGCAGCATATTGTGCTCCAAAATCTCTATGTACTTTTCAGCATTAATGGTGCCATCACAGAAGTGCAAGTTACCTTTGCCAAGGGCACTGACACAACCCCATACCATGACAGACCCTGGCTTTTGGACTTGTTGCTGGTAACAGTCTGGACGATCCTTTTCTTCTTTGGTCCGGAGCACACGGCGTCCATTCCTCCCAAAAAATACCTGAAATACTGATTCATCTGACCACAGTACACGTTTCCACTGTGTGATGGTCCATCCCAGATGCCTCCGAGCCCAGAGAAGTCGACGGTGCTTCTGGACACTGTTAACATAGGGCTTCCTTTTGGCACAGTACAGTTTTAACTGGCATTTGTGGATGTAACTACGTATTGTGGTACTTGACAAAGGTTTGCCAAAGTAGTCCTGAGCCCATGTGGTGATATCGCTTATAGATGAATGACGATTCTTGATGCAGTGCCGCCTGAGGGATCGGAGATCACGGTTGTTCAGCTTAGGCTTGCGCCCTTGTCCTTTACGCACTGAAATTCCTCCAGATTCCTTGAATCTTTTAATTATGTTATGCACTGTTGAAGGTGAAATATCCAAATCTCTTCCTATCTTTCTTTGAGGAACATTGTTTTTAAACATTTCAATAATTTTCTCACGTATTTGTTGGCAAACTGGCGATCCTCGGCCCATCTTTGCTCCTAAAGGACTAGACCTTTCTTGGATGCTGCTTTTGTACCAAATCATAATTACAATCACCTGTTGACATCACCTGTTTCAAATCACATCATTATTTAACCAATTTACCTCATTACTAGCCCTAAATTGCTCCTGTCCCAACTTTTTTTGGAATGTGTTGCAGGTCTGAATGACAGGAAAGGATGTATATTTACAAATGACATGAAGTTGACCAGACAAAACATGAAATATTTTGTGTTCATATTGTCTGCAATGAAATACAACTCAAAGTAAATTTAGAAATCACTACTTTCTTTTTTTATTTGCGTTTTCCATACTGTCCCAACTTTTTCTGATTTGGGGTTTTATATATATATATATATATATATATATATATATATATATATATATATATAACAGTTAGTTCTGATCCTCGAATCTGACTGACAAGATACTTTTTCTGTTGATATTTAACCTGCGTGTTCTAGACGGGCCTCAGTCGGTGCAGTTTCATTGTTGTGCCACACGGTGGCGGTAAGAGACTGTCTTTGAGTGGGTCTTAAACCGTTCATTCAACTACACGTTCAAAAACGCTGATTCATTCCAGATATGTAATGTTATAATGATATGTAAAGCTGCTGAAATCATTTTAACTTTGAGCACCACTTTTAAAGGCTCAGATGACCAGCAGAGCGTCGATGCTAAGACAGATTTCACTTTCCTTGGACATGACAACCTGTTTTCACAAATATACATGACTCGGCCTGAAGGACAGGCTCAGGTAATCATACGCGCTCAGTCGATCGCTCTCTCTCATTCGCTGTCTGTTTAGGCTTGTTAAGTGCAAATTTACTGAGCCTCTGTACAAATCAGCATGGTACACATTGTTATCATTACTAATATTCAGTATATGCACTAAGTATAAAACGAGAAGGGCGTAACCTTAAAAAAAAACAAAAAAGGAAATATTGCGGTTGTTGCATTCCTCTGCGGTTATGCTCATCAATAGCGCGGTATTGCGATTTTGCGGTTATCGCGACAGCCCTAATTATGTGCAGCTAACATTTATTTTTTATATACTTCCCAGATATGACTGAGTATTGGACTACCACAGAGGTGTGCCAGTGGCTTGATGAAGTGTCACTGGGGCATGCGAAACCAGCATTCATCGGTCAGTAGAATGGAATGGAATATGCTTTTCAGTGCTCATATTGTCCTGTTAAAAGAGCAACACATGACAAGCTTTTAAAACATCTTCAGTTGTACCACGAAAATGAAAAAGGATTTTCTGTGACATGTGGAGTGGACGGCTGTCCTCGTGTATTCTCCAGAGTGAAGTCTTTACAAAATCATTTAAGACATAATCATAAATCCACTGGTAGAAACCATT